>JASCZI010241913.1:51950-64130 GCA_036250425.1 Stylosanthes scabra | reverse complement strand
TAACCGTCTTCTGGTGATTATACCTATCATGAAGGTTCTGCCACAGATCTTCAGGATCTTTTAACGTCAGATATTCATTTTTCAGAGGTTCGTCAAGATGACGACGGATGAATATCATGGTTTTAGCGCGATCCTTCAGGGATGCATCATTATTGGCCTCAATGGTGTCTCCAAGACCCATTGAATTTAGATGGATTTCAACATCAAGTATCCATGATAGAAAATTATTACCAGATATATTTAGGGGTACAAATTCGAGACGAGAAAGGTTAGACGTGGTAAAAGATTAGTACCTTACTTCAAAGAAACTTGATTAGAGTTTCGTGCTTCGAAGTGAATTGATTAGAGTCTCGTGCTGATAACGTGTTATAGAATTAAAGCTATAATAGAGAGAACAATAGAAAAGCAAGAAAGAGAACTATAGAGAGAAAGAATATGAAATTCTTATTGATTTTTGGATATGAAAAACTTATGAAATCATAGCCCTATTTATAGTAAAAGATTTACTATTACATGAAAAGGAATAAACGACTATGATTCATTTACTATGCAACATAGTAACTTGATTAGGAATGGACGGCCATGATTTATTGGGTTACTATGCAGTGCATAGTAACCAGCAGCTTAGCCGCCCCATTTGTTTACAACAGTTTTTTCTTAATTCTCTTGTTTAATTTCCTCAATGAATGATGAGATATTTAGGTTTTTTTTTTGTTTTGAGCTTGTTTGGAATGCTAAGAATTAGAATTCACTCAAGAATGGAATTCTTTTTCTTGTTTTGGAACACATAAAAATCAATGATTTCAATTCACTTAAGAATTCCAATTCTCATATTTTCATCATTTATAAAGCAGACCTTTTTGGTCTGATTTTCAATTCCACTCTATTAAATTAAAATATTACTATAAATACCCTTTCCAAATAATTAAAATGATAATAAATGCCCTTAATTTTTCATCACCATCATTCTTTCCTTCAAAGAACCCGTGCCCCTCCATTGTTATTGACAACCTCACAGTACAAAACCTCTCTATCCCTTATAGAATCATTGCAACCAATACACACTAGCACCTTTGAACACTCAAAATGTAGCTAAGTTATGCCCCTTACTAGTCAGTAGTCACTGCACACCACCTCATGGCAACACCACCCACCACTGTGGTCAATGACATTAACAACGATGAGTAGAAAGTGAGACCATTTCTCTACTATCATAATCTAGGATGAAGTGATGAACAGAGAAGAAAGAGAGAAATAAAAGAGCAAGATATATAAAAAAGAAGAGAACCAAGTGATAAAGATAAAATAGCAAATAATTTGGATTTTTTGTGGTTGAAGGAGAATGTATGGTGATGGGGATGACACGGGATAGTCAGGATGTTGAAGAAGAGAGGAAAGGGAATAGGAAGTTGAAAGGGTGATGTGAGATAATAAGGTTAAAATTGTCAAAATATATAATTTAGTTTAATTCTATTCCATTTTTAATCAATTCATTCCAAACATGTGAATTGTAATAAGAATTGAATTCAACTCAATTCTCTTCCGGAAAAGAATTCTTTTCTCATTTCTTTATACTTTCCAAACAAGCTCTTTGTTTTTGCAGGTAGCAACAAAAAGAAAGAATTGCCATGGATGACATTACAGGTGCAGGTTATCAATCTTCATGAAAAGGTAAGGAAGACAAAATTGTCATAATTGCCAACTTGCCATTATAGGTGTTGTATAGTTCATCAATTAATCCTTATGAACTAAAATGTATAGGTCCCTTTTATTTTAAATTGTTAGGATCTATATGTGTTTATATGAGTATCATAATATGTTGTTTGGAAGAGAAAGGAAGTATAAGACTCTATTAAAAACCATGGTTCTAGCTGAATTTGAAATTGATTGAATATACTTTGGTTAGAAAAAAGCATTGGAGCTGCTCATTTTAAAAAACTGTTTGAGATACAAGATATTGGAGCAAATTGAATGGCTGAATCAAAGGGTATACTGATTTCAAAGATATGTGTATTAGCATGTTTTCTCGGATGCCAAACAAAGCTCAAACAATAAATTTAAGTACTATCCCCTAATCACCAAAATGCATCAATTAATTTTGTTTTTACCATGGTCCTGTTTTGGTCATTGTTCATTATCTATTGCTACTATTATTGCATTCTAATTTAAAACAATTCTGTTTGTATGTAGCTTTTTGATATATGCAGAGGCAAGCAGAGTTGATTCTTTCCATGGAAGCTTGAGTGGAGTGTCTAATGTAAGAGCTAATTTGAAGGTTGTATGTGACTGATATGGTTACGGAGAAAACCAATAAACAAGAGGTCTCCCTTATCGAAACGAAAACTGAATCTGAATGTGAAGTACATGATTTGGGTTTAGCAGTACAGTAGTTTATGTTAAAGAAATTGATGTTGAGCCTCTGATGGAGGCTGAATCAGAAGAGGAGAGGTCAAGTTTAAAAGCTGATATTGTGCCAAATGAAACAAAGGTGAAGTTGGAAGAAAGTTCTGAGACACTAGAAGATTCAAATGAAGTGGACAAAGCAACACGGGTGAGTGATGTGCATGGAGGTGATGAATGTTTGTTCTTTTCTTCTTATAACAAGAGCTTCTTATTGTTGTAGATCTACATGAGAGCATTTTTCTGTTAAGTTATCTCAGCTTGGTGGTTTCCAGTCTGCAGGATCTAAGTTCTTATTTGAAGTAAAGGATGGTGACAAATATGAAGATGAAAAGGACTTAGCAAGTCCTAAGTGAGTTCTTGAGCAGAACTCATCCAATAACAATTAATATATAACTCAAGGAAGTTTTACTGTGCTATGAGATAATTTTATGGTTTAAATATATAAAGATGATTATCATCAGAATTATGTTTTTATTTGTTGGATGAAATAATGGTTGCATCAAAATGTTGAAGCATAGATACTATCTATCTAATTTTGTTAAATTAAGGTTCTAGCTACTGTTAAATCATATCATTTTTCTTAAACTAAAAGTAATTTCTCTCCTTCATATGAATGCTGCTATAATTTGTTGGACCTACATATTCTAAATTTTGTAAATAAATCCTTTTAACGACAAACTCAATTTGAAGTAGATCAATATACTTACTTATATCTGTTATTAAATTTAGCTATCAAGAGATGTTCCTACAGTAATCAAGGCTTTGAGAGAGATAGGTTATCAACTAAGTTGTGGTAATGAACTTCTGTATGATCTCCAAATTTGCTTCAAGTTGATTGATGCCACATTTGCATATAATTTGTTTATGTAATTAATTACTTAATTGACTTTGTTGGTCTTAGATTCTTGATTGTTATTTTGCTATTATTCGTTATAAGTGGTGATTTGTTCCCAGTGTTAGATGGTCATGCTAAATTATATGTGCGGTACAAACTGAGTTGGAGTTTGTAAAGAGTTATTGAAAAGAATTGTGTATGAATTAGGGTGCAATATTATTTAGAGTTTATATCAATTATTATCTGAAAATGCATGGATTTCACTACTAAAAAAGATTTAAGCAAAGTTCATTACATAAATTTCATAAAGGTAGTTTAACTATTGAATTTTTATTCAATTTATCATCTTTCAGATACATTATGATTGTAAAAATTTATGATGAAGGTGGGGGGGCATTATATTTTAGTCTTCAATAAAGAAGTTCTGAAGATTGTTGGGTACTCTGCTGATGAATTAGACACCTTAAAATATGAGTAAGTTATGTGGTTATTTTTTTAAAGATGATTTTGGATAGAATTTATTTAATCAAAAGAGCACTTTCTCTTTGTTTTAAGAGGGAGAAGATAATCCTTTTTCAACTGAAATGGAAATCAGCTACTTGGTTAAACCCCATCCATTTTCTTCTATTTCTCCCAGAAATTAATTATTTAATGTAATCCATTATACTCGAGAATACTACTGAGTGAGAAAACTCTCTAATCATCTAATCATCCTTTTGTTATCTTGAGATTAGTTGTTTCATAAATAACTATTTATTGTTTTGAGTATGTTCTGTTTTACTAACTTAATTTATTAGTATGCTTTGTTTTTTCAAGGACATTATAAACTTTAGCTTCTTTTTTTTTTTTATGTTGAATTGAACATCTTTTCTGTGTTCATGATCTAAGGTGCAAACTCGAAGGGAAAAACTAATCGAGAAGGTATCAACTATTACTCTATTTCACTGTGATCTCCCTCAAGGTCTTGAAAATGAGCATGGTGGTTTCTTGAGTCACAAAATTGTGTAAGCGTTAGTAAAATTCAAAGGTTTCTTTTATGGAATGGATTAAATCCTCCTTTCTTTTCACTCCTAACCGATAGAAAATCGACACTCTTATTTTTCCAAACAGAAAAGATTTTGCTTTTTATGCAGAAGTATGCTTTAGAGAATATGGTGACAGGATGAAGCACTGGATCACTTTAAACGAGTCGTTGCTATATAGCATCCTTGGTTATGGAAGTGGCGGATCCCCGCCCACAAGATGCTCCAAGTGGATGTCGTCAAGCTAAAGAGAGATTCAGGGTATTTACCATTTTTATTGTTTGTAAATTAATCAAACAGCATATAGAATTGACTCAGTTATTTTCTAATAGGCTACCCAGAAGAGTTAGATTAGGGTAACACTAAATTCTGCATGGATTGTGCCATTATCTCAATCGAAAGACGATATAGAAGTGGCAAATCAAGGTCTTTCTTTTATGTATGATTGATATATGCTTTTCCCTACTTTGGTATCCATGTTTCATTCACAAGATGAGTTGTCAAAGGAATTAGGCTCCTCTAACTTTAGAGTACAGTGCATCATCTGAAGATTTGGTGAAATAATCAAGAGTTTCATAATTATATATAGATAGTTATGCATGTGCTTGTATCTTTTAATAAATATAAAATTGTTGATTTTTTCATCAATGGTTCAAATGCTTCACTTTAGGAGCCAAATCTAAGTGACATATTTGGTGGTTATGTGCCTGGTTGCACACAATCATTTCTAACTGACTTTTTTCTTTCTTTCCTTCCTTTTCTTTTAAAAGGTTCATGGAACCACTAGATTTTGGTACATATCCAGTTGTCTGTAATGGTTGACTTTGCAATCAAATGTTGATTCTTTAGCGTAATTTTTGCTACATGCTTGAGGCCAAATTACCACTATTATTTTGCTTTTGCAGGTATGATGAATGTTTATAGAGTTGAGTGAAAATAGAAGCTTTTACAGTATTAGGAAATTATAATAATTCTACATTTATTGATACTATACTGTTAGCTTCATTCAATAAATTTAACCATTAAAGCATAACAGTTCATCTCAACAATTCTTCAACTTTGTTAGTCTTTGAAGATTTTCTCTCCCTTTTCTCTTTACTCTATATAGATTAAACTTATTTTACTGAAAAATTTCACAAAAATACACTACAAATTAGAGTAATCTAGTAGCAGGAAGTGGTTTTAACACTTTAAAACCCTTATATCTTCTTTCCTAAAAGTTAATTTTTTGGTATTTGCCATAATGGATTTACTCAAAACATACATAACGCATTATGGCCGAATGCCAACATTCTTCACTCTCAAGTATACCCAGAAAAAAAAAGTATACATCGCGCTTAAAGACAACTCAGTTGAATAATGTAACTATATAAATTAAGTGTAGTTAAATTGTTGCAGTGTAAAGTTAAAAATTAAAAAGATTTTAATTATATTTTTTTATTAAAATAAAAAATAACAATATAACAATACAAAAATAAAATTAAACGTAAAAAATTCTCATGAGGTTTATAGGCAATTATATTATATATTTAAGAAAAATTTTATGTGTCCATGTATCGATTCATATGTTTTCACACAAAATAGGTTCACGTATCAAGAACAAAAATAATGAAGTCTAATACAGAAAATTTGAATAATAAAAAAAATAATAATGCTACGGAACCCATGTTAGGGAGCCAACAACTAAGTTATCATCCAAAATTTATATGAGTTATCATCCGTAATTCATATATCCAATATTAAGTTATCATCTAAAATTATGAGTTATTATTCGTAACTATTATTGGCTCCCTATTGGCCATAATATGTTGGTTCCCTAATTTTTTTAAAAAAAAAATTAAAAGTTTTTTTTTTATTGAGATGGTCATTGTTACATTGTATATTTAAACTATAAATTTTATGATTTTATTCGTCAATATATTTACTTTTACGTAATTGAGTAAATTCTGGGGATTCAATTGATTTAATTGAAATTGACCGATTTGAAATGTAAATACAACTTTACAAATTAATTTGAGTATTAATTAAAAAATAATATTATGGTTCATTTTCATGGTTGATCTTTTAAAATAACGATTATATTACAAAGTTAAATTTGGTGAAATTTTGACTTATATTTTTCGAGTTTAATTTTAATTATTTTTATGTTTTTAGATGACTTTTAAATTAATTGATTAAAGAATTAGTTAATTTTACTGATATGACAATATATTATTATTTATGTAAAACATTTTTACATATAATGTATGTGAAAATTGAATTCTATTTTAGTTTCATTCTGATTACATTTAACATTAAATTTTTATACACGTATGAGGTACAATATTTTCTTACGACCCATATTTATTATTGGTTTTTAATGACTTTCTGAAAAATGATAATTCCTTCCTAATTTATATACAACGTACTTATGATTTAGATTAAAGAGTAGTGTTAAAAAATCTTAATTCTTTATCCTAATATTAAAAAAAATAAAAATGTTAAATATAAATATTAACTTTTAAAAATATAAAATTTCTAAAACATTTTTATTTAGAAATTAAAATGATAAATTAAGATTCTAAATTATTTTTTGATTAATAACAAAAATGTTTTTTTAATCATTGTTAGCTTACCAAAAAAATCCAAGCTGAAGTGAGAATACCAATAGTACAATACAAAATAAATACATTAAAAAAAGTAAAAATTCAGAAAATATAATATAATAAGCTTTGAGTACACCAACTTACCACGAACACTCTATTCTCTCTGTTGAATACCTCCAACACTTTGTTATTGGTATTCTCTCTTCATATTATTTTTTTGGGTCTTCTGCTAATTAAATTAATTTTATAACCAGTTTATTATTGATTAATGCGAGTTAGACATACACAAAATGGAAATGCTTAAAGAAATTAGATAAGATTATTTGTGCAATTTAAATGCTTTTCATCCCAAAATCGTTGTTAAAAACTGGTCTCTACCAATCGCCAGTGGTCAATCCACTTCCCCCTTCCCTCCCCACTTTCCTGCCTCTCCCCATTACCTTCCCACTTCCCACTATCTATCCCTTCCTCTTCTGTCATCAACTTGCCTAACAACCCAATTCACTGAACCTTATGAACCCAAAACACACACCACTCCCATTCCACCAAATTCCAGAGCCTTCTAATTCAATCTAACACCCAAAATAAATCAATAATCATGAGTTCCCTAAATCTCAACACAAGTTTCCTCTTCCACACGGGCACCATATCCAGATCCAAATCCCCAACTTTTCATCTCTTCCACACACTCACAAAACTTCCCATTTCTTCCATTACCACAAAAAAAGTGAATCAACGATTTTACCCTTCCCCATCCTTCTCCGTCTCTGCGGTGCTTACCAATGAAGATGTCCTCAAAGGTGAAAACACACAGAGAGAGAAACCCGCTTTCAATTTCAAGTCTTATATGGTGAATAGAGCCAACACCGTGAACCAAGCTTTAGACGACGCTGTTTCGCTCCGTGAACCGCTGAAGATTCACGAAGCTATGCGTTACTCGCTCCTCGCCGGCGGTAAGCGCGTCCGTCCGGTTCTCTGCCTCGCCGCCTGCGAGCTCGTCGGCGGAACCGAACCGATGGCGATGCCGGCCGCGTGCGCCATCGAGATGATCCACACGATGTCTCTCATCCACGACGACCTCCCTTGCATGGATAACGATGACCTCCGCCGTGGAATGCCGACGAACCACAAGGTGTTCGGCGAGGACGTCGCGGTCCTCGCGGGCGACGCGCTTCTTTCCTTCGCCTTCGAGCATTTGGCTGTTGACACGGCGAAGGCAGGCGTGCCGCCGGCGAGGATCGTCAGGGCGCTCGGGGAGCTCTCAAAGGCGATCGGAGCCGAAGGCCTCGTGGCCGGTCAGGTGGTGGACATCGCCTCGGAAGGCATAGCTGATGTCGGCTTAGAGAAGCTGGAATTCATCCACGTCCACAAGACGGCGGCCTTGCTTGAAGGTGCGGTCGTTGTCGGAGCAATTCTTGGCGGCGGTGCTGATGATGAGGTGGAGAGGCTGAGAAAGTTTGCGAGGTGTATAGGGCTTTTGTTTCAGGTTGTTGATGACATTCTTGATGTGACAAAATCTTCACAGGAGCTTGGAAAGACTGCAGGGAAGGATTTGGTTGCTGATAAGGTCACTTACCCTAAATTATTGGGCCTGGAAAAATCTAGAGAGTTCGCTCAAGAGTTGAACAAGGATGCTCACGCTCAGCTTTCTGCTTTTGATCCTCATAAGGCTGCTCCTTTGCTTGCTTTGGCTAATTACATTGCTTATAGACAAAACTAGCCTCACAATTGGTAGTTTATTACTTTAGATAGTGTTGTATGGAATAATAATCTTTTTATACATATATTTTTAATTTTATTTATCATTTGCTCTTTTTTGTATCTTCAGCAGTGAGCTTACTTGTTCGTCTCACAAGCCATGTTGGTAATTTTGAACTTCATCTGAATTTCTTTATCGGTCAAATCCAATAGTTTTGTAGAAACTTTTGTCGCCCTCCGATTACGAATTTCTAAACAAGTTAGTTGAACCATATATTAAATAATCATAATCATACATCATCACAATGGAAAGTCAGCCTGATTATTTATTTTTTATAGGCTGCTAAAAGTGGCAATCTAGTTACTTGTTATGGCTGCTTGTTATTTACCCAACAATTTGATGCTCCAAGTGTTGAAATGGACTTCAAAATAGTAATAAGAAATTAATTGATTAATGTTCTATGTTGAAACTGAGAAGACCATAAAGATGTCTGGATAAAATTTGGGAACGGGTTGATGAAAACGTCATGCCTTGCTTCTAGTACTGTCAAGCTTACATAAACATTACAACTTATTTCGATTCTTGAATGGTAGCTGAATCATAGTGCTATTGGGGCTTCAAGATATTCCCTACGTAGAACTGTAGATTGTATAAATATTCTTGGAGTACAGTGCTAACATAAGAATTTTTTTAGAATTTTTTTAGGGAGTCAATAATTAAGTTATCATACGAAATTAAAAAACATTATCATCTAAATAGAATTTCACAAGATATATAAATTATTATTCGTTCATTTATCATCACTTTTGTTTTAAAATTATATTTTTAGATTTAATTGTTTTATAATAAAATTTATTATAGATTAATTTATCCAACACATATATTAAAAATAAAAGATACATTAATTTATCTAACTAGAGTAATTTGTTAAAATTTTCATAATAATAAGAAATGAATAAGTATATTCATAAAAAGATTTTTCATTTTGACAATTGAATGATAAGTTGAATGATTAGATTTAACTAAAAATGTTGCTATCTTTTAAAAAAATGTAGTCTTAAAGCCCAAATCTTCATGTGAATCTTCACATCTTCGTTGAAGTACTCTCACCTTAGTACAATTATACATGAATTTTAAGGATGGAGAAGAAGATAAAAATTAAAAAGAATTATATGCACATTTCAAATATTTGGTAATCGTACACAAAGAATAACAACATATTTCCGATAGACAGTTCCCCAATTGAATGGAACTGTAACAAAGTAATCTCATGGGCTACTCCTAGATTTTACAATCAAATATATCAAATCAAATGGGTGTATAGTAAAACTTAGTGCTATCATAAAATTAACAAACTAAAAATAATAAATGGAGGAAAAAAAATAACTATCCTACCACTTGTGTTCTCAGCAGAATCAGCACCAAACTAGAATTGATAACACTGGCATGACCTTATCTTCAGCATTCAGTTTATTCTCCAAGATTCAATCTAAGAAATCTCTACTATAATAGCCTCTCAAAGGACTAATAATAGTGATCTCTGTCACAAGAATCTGAGTCTGAAGGCCAGGCCATTGTGGGAATCATGTTGCAAAATAGGGATGGTAGCAAAACCACTCCAATGTCTTGATCATTTTCCCCTTTCATCCAATGCTCTCTCTATATGTCATCTCAAATTCATCTTAATAAAAAAATTCAAATAAAGAAATATATAAAATGAAAAAATTAAGATGAAAATGGTATTTACTTGTCCTTTTTATAGGGTGCACTGTTGTTTAAACGACGGGGCCGACTATGGCTCCAATATATGACAATTTCTAATGAACTCATTTGAATAATTGACATGCATGGTCCAAAAAGGCCTAAGATGTTCAAAACCAATATTCATCCAAGGTTTAGATTGACCATTGTAATGAATAACAGCAGCCCTTTTAACATTCTCAACATCGGTATTATTCTGATAACCCAAGCCAAGCATGTGCCAAGAAGGGTCAATTGGTTGAACATGACCTTTAAATGCTATCAAAGCAGGTGGTAGGGTTCCAAGCTTCCACATTGTTAGGTTTGATTGCAAATTCTGCCATGTAGAAGCCATTAATAATAAATTCTTACAGAAGTAAAAAAATAAAAATCAAGAAAGCCCAAGTGCTCATATTTCCCTAACTCTGACCACACTCCAAGAAAGGAATTTAAAACAATAGAACGTAGGCTACGCTTGGATATTGCCTCTGAGATGGAAATACAGAGACAAGGAAAAGCGACAAAGAGACGAAGACAGATATTTGCTATCCCCACATACCGAAAGTACAGAAAATACATATTGTTTTTTTGTCTGAGATAGAAAATGTCTGTCTCCCACAACCAAATCAAATGAGACAGAAATTGTCTCTACCTGAGAGACAATATCCAAATGCGGCCAAAGATCCAAGTATTCTAACAATACAATCAACCAAATTTACATTAAAAAACATTGATGGCACTAAATTTATTGGTAGACAACAACATAAAATAAAAACGTTCAAAAACTTCGTTAGAACATAAAATTATCAACACATAAAGCAACTAAAACTTCGTTAGGCTGAGTTTATATATGGAACTTTACCTCTTTTAACCATTGATGATATGTCTCTCTTATATTTGTTGTTCTCCATGCACGCAAATCGAAGATATTCATCCCATAAGCCCAAGCACATTCTTCTGGGTCTAATTGTTTCGCTATGACAGGATGGGAAAAATTGAAATAGTTCCTAAAATGCTTAGACATTACCCACACATCTTCCCCTCTGCAAGTTTCAACAGCTCCATTAACTTTACCCTTTAGGTCAATATCCCAAAGGGGAGACAAGTCATGCTGAACTACAACATCATCATCCAAAAAGACCACCTTCTCAAGATTTGGGAAAAGCTGCGGGATATTAAAAAGACCACCAAATCAATAAGCACAAATTAGAGCAAGAAATTCTTATTTCTACCACATGATATTGCAATGTTAAAATGGTTCACATAAAAATGGGCAGATGATGGATTAATGATAATGAAACCAATGCAGATACCCCAAATATTGCAATTGAGCAACACTACATTTATGTTATAGTTTGTGTTCTCACATTATGATATATAAATTAACCTCAACCATCTCACAATGTACAAACCAATTTAGGAAATACAGTACAAACATTTCACTCAAATAGTTCAACATAATACTTATCCTTCACTTATCAATTTTTGAGTTCACTTTAGCCACTATAACTAATCAAAATTTGAAAAAAGCAGTAGTACTCATAACTAACTCTTACAAATACAAATTTGCAAATATGCGACCGAAATTCCAATAGGCAAAGTCAGTCACAAATATTCCATCAAGAGAATATTCAAGAGCATTAGTTTCTTTGCCAAACCTAACAAAATGCATTGTTCTTATACAACTTTTACAAACACAAACACACACACAGAGATGAGAGAAGTAGGAAGGGTGGGAGACTGCATGACTGGGGTCAAAGGGATGTTAAATTTAACTCACCTCGGGTATGTATATACGGATATGGTTGAGTAATGATATGTACTTTGGACTTCTAGCTTGCAATATTGAAGCAAATTTTCGTATATTGATATCGAGGTTGGCTCCTAAAACATAGG
>JASCZI010241913.1:39388-51940 GCA_036250425.1 Stylosanthes scabra | reverse complement strand
CATTATGATTTTCTACCGCTTCAAGTATTGGAACATTTTCTCTAGTCAACCAGTCAAACTGGTGAATACCTTTGACTTCAACTATGGCAGGGAAGACAGGATTTAGTGCAAACCATGAATGCATACCGGCGTAAGTTTTTCTATCAGTGATGATATGGAAGACTATCTTCTCAGGATTTCGAGATGACTGCACAGTAGAGGTAACAACTACTGAGGCAGCCAATATATTATCAGTTGAGAGAATAAAATGGTGGTAAGAGTTGTCAGACAACAAAGGAAGTAACTCTGGAGGGGGCAACTGTCTGCGTGCATGGGCATTTGATGAATATTCATCAGTCAAACGCAAAGATAGACAATGAATCCCTTTAGGAATAGAACTTGCTGCAAAGTGTTTATTCATTAGCTCTGCAAATTTAGATTCTTTAATTTCTTTCTCAAATTTGTCCATCTGTTCAAAGAAACATTAAATTGTAACCGAGGTCAATATGATGATTATCTTTTGCCACCACCTTTTAACATAAGAACAGTAGCACCTATTGCCGAATAATATGACATGATTTGGCATAATATTGACAAAACTAAATATTTAAACACACACCAAGTCTTATGTAATAACAATGCTACACATGAAATATTTTCTCATTTTATTATTTATTTCTTAAGAGACATTACATAGATGTAATTGTATTCAATTGAAATAAAAATCATATTTAGGCAATTAAAAGGAAAACAATATTCATAAGTTAGTAGAGGCAAGTACTTAGGTAAAATAATTTTTTTTTAACCTCCCTCTTCATTTTAACTCGCCTATTATATAATTACAAACATTTAAATATTTAAATTCCAACAGCTACTTTCTCCTCTCAAAACCAATTGATCAATACTAAGATATTTAAATATTTAATACATAAAGCAAATGCAACGGGCAACTTACCATTCCCCTTAGCACGAGTGCAAATGTTTTCGCATCATAGTTGTTATTCTTCATGTCAGAAACCAGCTGATCAAATGAATCTGATAGCTTTAGATCAGCTGGAATTTCCCCAGTATTCACTTCTTTAAGAATCTTGTAAAAATCTCTAACTAGTCTCTGCCACACCATTACCATCATCAAAGTTAGGTTTTAGAAAATAGTTATTTAACCAAAACTTCAAAATACGATATTGTAATCCAAAAACTTATGGAATACTTCAAAAAGGTAAAAAAGGACATCCCGATGCAGAAGCATCCCACATTAACACAGGGTCCGGTAAAAAGCCGCACCCAAAAGGTGTAATGTAGGCAGCCTAACCAGATAACTATATCAATGGCTAATTCCACAGCTTGAGCTTGTGACCTTGAAGCCACACAGAGACAACTAGTGACCTTTAACACAAGGTTTCCCTTTGAATAACTCAAAATAATTAAAGGAAATAAAAAATTACCGTTGAATCATCAACCCTACCAAGAAGCTTTGGTCCTAAACGCCTACCAAGACAATCTAGAGTACAAAACAAGGAAACAATCAAGGATTAAATATAGGCAAAAGGTGAGACACGAAAAATATGAAATAGTGAACTAGCAAAAAAAATATAAGCAATAGAAAGAAAGATACAAACAAATAAGATAACATTTTAAGTGAAGAAAAATATATACATTTATCTTGAAATTTCTATTAGTTAACATGTAATAGTAGAATGAAACCTGGCTTTGCTAAACTATGGTGCTAAGGCACTATAAATATTGGCCTAGATTTTATTTACTTGTGATTATATAAAATGCTTCACTAATTTAAAGAAAATACTTAGCATGCATATTAGAAAAGCATCATCATTACTAGAAACTTTTAAGGTCTAAATACTTTTTGTTCATCCCGTTTCTACTTAGTTCTACTCTCTCTAGAGGTGGGTTCTAGGCAATGGTCTAAACTTTTGGAGAGCATGTGGATCTGACCAAACAATACAAAAGGTCAGTCAAGTGCACAAGTATCCCACATTAATGTAGGATATGAAGAAGAGCATTTGAGAGCAATATAAGCAGCCCAATATGGCAAATGCATTAGCAACTGATTCTACAACTTGAATCCGTAATCTTGAGATCACACAAAAACCATTCCACCATTGCTCCAAGCTCCCCATTGGATCAAACCAAAAAAATTAAATCAAAGTTTATCAAATGGTATGTTCTAAGCTAAGGCCATTTTGCCCCTATCTTCGACGATTTGAGTCTAGCCCAGACGGCATGTAGACCGGACCAAACAATATTCAAATCAAAATATATCAAATAATAAAGGGTTGGCTACAGCTAAAAGATTCTAGCGCCAACAAAAGATTCAAAATAAAGAAATGACAGAAAAAAGATATCGAACATTGGGAAAATAGTCCAATCTTTTTGAGGTTTTCTTGTCATTTAATGTATCTCTCATCTTTTTTTTGTGGTTAACTCAATAAAAAAAAAAAATTCTATAAACACAAAATTAATCACTACCTATTTGTCAAACATTTCTCAAACAAATAAATCAGGCATGGGCACCGGAATAATCAAATTTTCACATAAACATGAACAAATATATGCATATCTTATTGGTTGGCTGAATTTCTGTGTACATATAACATGGATAACAATAAACAATAAATGATAAATAAACACCAAATAAAAAATGGTTGGAAAAGAGTTAATAGAGTTACCCAATGAGGAACACTTGTTGACACCTTCAAGGGTGACAAGAGCGGTGAGGATGAAGACAAAAGGCAAGAGAAAAGCGAGGATGAGGATGGTGTGGAAGAGGGTGCGATATGAAATGTGGCAAGCTGCGACCTTGATCTTCATCAAGTCAATAAACCCATTGTTACTCGATATTGTGATGCTTCTCATGCTAGGCGAGAAGCGAAGGTGCATTCTCGTCTATGCAGATGCACACCACCCTAAAATCAACAACACCCACCGCCACAACAACCCTAATTCTAATTGCACATTTTGACGCACTCTCCCATTCCCTCCCAATTCCCATTACCACATCCACACTACTCCCTACAATACCTGTTCTTCTTTCTTCGTCTTCTTCTTCTCTTTCTTTCTTCTTCTTCTCGTTTATTTCAATGTTACTGATCTGTGGCCTTCTAAAAGACCGCATTTGGGGTTTTCGCCTTATTCAGCCGGAAGAGGAATTCGCTTTCTTCTTCTTCTTGTTCTGGATTTGAAGGAAGCTTTTCTTCAATGGATCAAGAGAGAGAGCGCGACGAGGAGAGTCAGAAGATATGAACTTTCTTTCGTTTATTTTCTTTTTGTGATGTTTATTACTTTTTAATTTTTTTATTTTAATTTAATTAAAGAAAATTAAAGAATTAGTTCTTTTTTTTTCCCTAGAGGAAGAAAAGAAGTGTTGAGTAAAAATGGGAATGTGGTGTGGTTTGTGTTTGACCTTGAGATTAGGAAGTAGGGACATTGGTTTTGTAGTTATATTTAGGTATTTCCTATGAGTATGGGCAAGTCATTAAAAAGGATTACGTGGCAGCATTATATGGGTAATAATAATGGTTAATTTTAGTTTATCTTCCTTACCATGTAGATGTTATGTAGTTATTTCTTTATTTTTGGTCTTTTGCCTTAAAAAACGTAAATATTAGGTGTAGGGGAAAAGTGAGCATAGATAAACATTAGGTGAAAAATATTAAATATTGAAGAAGAAAACTCATAATACAATGGGCAGATTCATAGAAGTTGGAATGGGATCATTTGGTGAAGCATATACACACTATAAAAATAATTATCAATATAATAAAATTATATTCACCTCTAATATTGTCTTAATGACAATGTTGAAGGGTGGAGAGCGGGTTTTCTGTCAGTAATGATGACCTTGCCGGAGAGAAAATGCTCGAGGGTGGCCACCTTTTTCCAAAACAATACATATATAATTAAATAAATATAAAAAATAATAATATGAAAATGCGAATAGTTCAATTAATAGCTCAAACTACTAATTCTAATCATATTGGAATGGGATACATCATGTGCATTTTTACATCTAATCACTAAAAACAGTTTCCCCTGTATTAGTCACAAACCTAATGTAGCTTCAATCTATCTTGTGAAATATAACAAAATACAGCAGCGAGAGAAGAGTAACGTTTCATATATCTAAATCATCATCGGGATCCTCGTCAGAATCAGGCATCTCATCATCCGAATCGCGATAATATATGATCTCGCCCCTGCCAGAATCCTCCTTTTTGCCACCTGAGATGGGGGTTGCTTCATTGTTGCTGTCTTCCAGAGATCTTCTACCATCATAGATTTGTATTGGTTTACCAGTTCCTAAGAGAATAAAAAGCTGGAGTATTGGCGTATATATATCATTTAAGGAGAAAATATGGATCTATTTCATACCTTGGTGTTCAAAAGGAAGTACAACTCTTGACCTATCAACTCGCTCCTTCTCCGACAGCTGCAGATTGAACTGTACCTGTAAAAGAAAATCCAAATTGTTTCTCATATCACTGGCAGAATCTAGCAAGTCTGACTCTGATGTGTAGAAGTATGCATTACTCTGGCTTAGAACGTGCAAGTGTGCCTTTGGTGCGGAGTTTCTCAGCAAATTAATATATAATAATAATATATGTGCTTCCTATATCTTGTGTGGAAAATATACCATGTAATATTTGAAGCATTTAAACAAAATAAAAAATCATTTAATCACAGTTGGGAGTTTCTGAATCATCATGCTAAAGTGCTATATTTTCCAGCAACTAAGTTTTGAGCGGGTGGGAGGAAGGTAATTGTGAATCTTGCCCGTTTCTCTATTCAATCAAAACTTCTTGGGAGAAAGTAGAGATTCAATGTCTCTTATCACAAGAAAATTGTTAGTTTTTTATTTCTTCAGACAGAGACATGACTATCCATCTTTTCATCTGAAGGAAATTAAGGAACTGACCTTTGGAATTAAACCAGCAACTGCAACTGCTGCTCCATCAACTGATGATACAGGTGCAAAGCTGATTCCACTAGGCTCAACTCTAAATTCTTCGCACTAAACCCAAGTTGAAAGATACAATGTCAGTGGATTGGTTTTGTCAAACATTCATTTCAAATAACCTTAAAAACATAATTAAAGAAATCACCGTCACTCTAACTCGCCCATTTCGACGTTTGGACCTGACATTAAATTTTCCTTTGGTCAAATTTTGCCTGGATGAATTCCCTAAATTACTTCCCTGACCATCAACAGAATGATGAAATGGGTCAACACTGGCTACCATGGACGACGTGTACTCAACAGCAGCTACAGCTCTCTCCTCATGAAGGTCAGAATGCAATAACCCAAAGATACATGATATTTGTTCTGCAACCACAGCAAAAGAAAGAAATTAGTGAAGAAACAGTTAAAGCATTATGTCAAACTAAGCCATAAACATAAACTTTGAAAACAATCAACCACCCTCCTTGTTTTGAATGCAGTACACAGTGCTATGCAAGAATTATTGAGTAATTGTAAAGAGTGAATACCATGGCTACGCAGATTACTTAGAAGACTTGCAACTGACTGCACAGATGAATGTCTCAACAGTTCACTTAGCTGATAATATCCAACAAGAATGCATTAGGATCACAGACAAACAGAGAATACAACAGAAAGCTAGAAATATAGTTTAAAAAGAAAGTTGCCCCACTCTCTACTTATTTCCAGAAGAATTTTTAGTATCAGAAGTGCAGGCACAAGTTATGACTCTTAGAATACACACTTCAGTGCAATACTTTCCTACAACAAGGATTCTAAAATTCAAATAGCAACACTTGTCTAAGAACGACATGGATATTCTATATTCTTAAAAGCTTATATTTCAAGGTTATTTGCATTAGCTTAGAAACATAAAAAAAAACTTCTCAAAAGTTTCATTGAGCATATTTCAGTTACACAGTTAGCACATGAAGAACTGAGTCACTCAGAACATTCATCCCGAACACAAAATAACACTAAATACAACTTCGTTTAAAGCTCTGTTAAATATTAGAGCAATATTAATAAAAAATTTAACAGTTACAGCATGCAAAATTACCGAGTCTATGGCAACACAAAAGCGGGACTTACTTCCCCCAACCAATCCTGCAGGTATGAAATGAAAAGTATTATCCACAAGAATGTCTAAAATAATTAAATAATGAAATCCATTAACTGAAGAATAATAGTTTTAAAGGGACTAACATCATAATTTTACAAGTTAACTTTGGTGAGAATGAAGAAAGATCTATCTGTAATACCTCGACCAAGGTCACAAATGACTGAAAATAATCTGTTAACATCTTTCACTGTTTTATAAGAGCTTAAAATTTGGTTAGAAGGATCCGTAATGTCTCCAGATTTCCTTGTCTTATCCTTCCATCCAAGAGGATCTGTATAACAATCCAAAATGTGAATCCTGAAAAATAACAGATATGCTGAAAAGTTAAAGAAATGTAAATCTAAATTCACTTAAGATTAAGAGTTAAGACATACCAATTAATGAAGAATTGTAATGCAACTAAAGTTAATGTTCCTCAACACAAGTGGCCCGTGAATAATTTGAAATTACTTACCATTTCTTAGAAGATTCAACATCCACTCCGTTCATCTTTAACAAATCAATATACGACGACGGACTCCGAGAAAGAGCAACAATCACCATACCTCTTCATACAAAATGAAACATTGGAGCATAAGATTTGAGACTAAAAATAAGAATCAAGAGACATAATAATTCATAATCATAGACAACAGTTATCATTTTTAGATAAGTCTAGCAAACATACTGTGACTGAGATTTTCCGGCAACGATTTGTGATGACAATTGAACTAGAATGTGAGAGAACACATTGAATCCAAAAGGCGAAGCCAAAGAGTCCTTGATTGTGAGAGTAGGTGCAAGCTCTCCCTCCAATGCACCATCCCTAAGCGATCTACAAACTGATTCCGCCATCTTAAGTGCAAGATCAGCTAAATTCCAACGGTCGAGGCACTAAGGGAAAAAACAACAGCATGAATTACTTGTCATTTTTTAAGCAAAGTGGATTCAACGGTTAATTAGTTGCAACTTATTGATAAATGCATGTTATAAGCTACGGAGAATCGTAAGCATGATCCAAACTCAAACAAATTCATAAGCAGAAATGAACTATCAGTCATATCGTTATAATTAAATAATTTCTTCTAACCTAAGCGTGGCAGAACTGGCGGAGAGGAGCGGCGGCGAGAAGAGGCAGAACTGCTGGTAGATCGAAGCTAGAAGACTTGCAGAACAAGCACAATGGAGCAGAAGCTGAAGGCGAGAGAATCGGCAGTATTGTTGAAGAAGAAATAGTGTGCTCTGAAGAGAAGAGAACAAGAGTGGTGGCGGTGAGCGGCGAAGATGAGTAGCGGCGGTTATGGACTACTCCAACGCCGACGTCAGGGTTTTGGGGCCGAGAAGGGTTTTAGGGAAGGTTTCAGCATTTATCGCTTGTCAGTGTGTTATGTTTTTGTTTGGATGGGAATAGAAAACAAGAGGAAAGAAGTTGAAAAGAAAGAAAATATGACGGAAGAGATGGTGCGGCCTTGGGAGAGGGACTATTGAAGGAAGCTCTAACATGTTAGTGGTTTGTTAGTGTGAACAGAACCGGGTTAAGTGATGAACCGGTTTGGTTAGGTTAGGGTGTCATTGGGCCCTTGTTGAGTTGCCGTGGTTGTTGGGCCTCAGCCTGAAAATTGAATTTGCAGGCCATATGCAAAAAATGGATGTTGGACACCAAAAACTGCTCTTTGTTTGGACACCATAAAGATTTCTTATTTTTAATTATACATAATAAATTTTGAATAAGGATTATAATACCTCCATATTATTTGCTCAAATATTGAATTCGAATATATTCATGAATTATTTCTCAGATACAGTTGTAAAAATAAAAAGAAAAATTGTTATTGGTGAATTGGATAAAAATATATTTGGATGCCATTAAATTGTAATAAGAAAAAAAAATTAATAAAAAAATATTTTTTATATCATTTTAATTTATAAGTACCAGGAAAATAGAAAATAAAAAATTAACATTTTTTTATATAAGTTACAATTTTTATTCTTTAAATATTTCAACAAATAAATAAACAAAAATGTTTTTATATTTTGTAAAATAATATAATTGATCAATTAAAAAAATAATCGAAAAATTCAAATATTAAATTCCTTTTACTTAGAGAAGTTTTTTTTTTTCCAAATAATTCCTACACGTTGTTAACGTGTATTTGTAATATGTGTTTGTGATGAATAGGAATAATTTAAAGATAAATTATTTATGAAACAAAATTACCTCAATAATAGACCCCCTAAACTCTATCCACTTCTTGATAATGCCATGTATATTACAAATGGACGTCCCAAATAAAGGCTTGGGACAATAATGATGCATACTTCTTTATTTCTTTCATAGCTAGAGACCAAATACAATTCTAAATTATAACTTTTTCAAATGGACGAACCGAATCTCTTGTTACAATTGACGACCCAAATCTCTTGATAGAGACAAGTGCTTTTAACAAATTTCAGAAAATAATATAGTATCCAAAAATACTAAATATATAATTTTTTTATAATTAAGACTAATTAAATTTTACTTTTTCTTATCTGTTTCTATCCCACTTGAGTCATGTTAGTAAAGGAGGAATGCTACAATTAAAAGTTTTTCTAATAAAAAATATATTTTTTTTACAAAGAAATATTAAAAGAGAAGTCTAAATTTGAGATCTCAACTAAAAAAAGAAACAAATATCATTTGAGTTATATCTCATTGATAATAAAATATGTATTTATCGATATTGTATTTAGAAGTGTATAAATTAAATCCTCAAATCAATGTCATATTTTTTAATTAAAGAGAATTTTTAAAACCATATTCTTAAAGCCATTTTTGTTTTTTCTTTAAAAATATATATTCTCTAAACACATGAAATAAAAATGAGGTCAAAAAATAAACATTAATAGTTTACATTTTATGCTTTTGTTTTTTTAACTGAGAGGTGCTAATTTCTAAACTATACTTTTATATTTCAATTCTTCTAACATAAATATATAACAATGTAAAATAAAATATTTCAATTTGTATGAATATTAGCTAAAAAAAACTAAAACTAGCAAATATTTTCTTCATTTAGTTTTATTAAAAACAAAAACGCCAAACAAATTAATCGATTTAACTCATTAATTTAAATAAATCGAGTTGACTTTCTCATTTTATTTACAGAACGAAATAATCAATTTTATTAATTTTGGTTCGTATTTATAATAAATCGAATTCATTTCTCAATTCAAATATATCTGAGAAGAAGAATTGACAATGAAATCAACGAGAAGAAAAATGAATTTTAAGTTTATAACAATAGTTTTAACTTTTAAGGACACTTTGCTTAAGAAAATCCCTTTGAAAGATGGTACAGCACATGCTTTTTTGTATTTAAACAAGAGAACACTGATATGTCAATATAGACTAGTTAATCCTACGAGTATAATAATATAATTATTTGAATGACTAATATTTTGTTTAAAATATATATAAAATAAGATTTATAGATATATATTGATCAATTTTTCATTAGATTTTTATAATCATATATAATCTAATTAATATACTCAAATTTGAATTCTTCTTGTATCTTTCATTCTATTTCATTAGACTATTAGATTAGATATTTTTTAATGAAATAAGTGTAAAGTCACGCCTATATCTTTAGTTAGTAAATTAATTCTTTTTAATCAATTATTTTAAATAAGTTATACTATTTACTCACTAAAATTAATTATTAAAATTAGTTATTAATAAAATATTAAAATATAAAATATATATTAAAAATTATAAAAATACATATATATTCATATAAAAATATATGGCGATTAATTTTAGTGTATAAATAAAATTTTTATTTAAATATTATTAACTACGTATTTTAAAAAATAATAAATTGTGCTACTTAATTGCCTTAGCTAAAAAAATATCTGATTCACAGATTTCACACCGAGGCAGTGGCCAATGAAAAGAAACGGTTATGCCACGTGGCAGTCAGAGAGAGCAGAACAAGAGCAGTTGCAGGGTAGCACGATAGGATCGAGCACAGTGAATCAAATACAATACGATCCGAATCAGGCAAGTATGGAATGGAAGTGAGTGAGCTCGTGATTCGATGATTTTTCAACTTAACACTCATAAGAAACAGTGCAAGTGTGCAACAAATCATACCCCCCTTCTCTTCCATAATAATGGAGTAGTTCACACAAACCACAACCACAACTACGCTCGTGACCTTGCCACTTTACAAGGAAGAAAATCTTATTCTTTCTGAGAGAGAGAGAGAAAGAGAGAGAGATTGTGTGAGATTTGGGGAAATGGCATCGCCATCACCAATGCGGCTCTCTTCTGCTACTGCGGGTTCCATCAGAACCCAGGGGATTCTACGGTGCACCTCTGTGCCCGGGATCATCGGTGCGGCTTCAAGATCCTCAAGGTCCAAGCTCTTGATTATGCGAACCAACGCGAAGCTCAACCTTTCCATGATCAGGAGCAGGAGGAGCAGCTCCTTCACATTGGTGAAGTGCGTCTCCAGCAGTGAAGCTCCGCAGAAGCTGCAGCAGCAGGATCCTCTTTCTCACAAACATGGTCTGAAAATTCTCTCTCTCTCTCGGCTTTGCGTTTGTTTCGTTTCCTGCATGGAGATCAAATTCAATTTTACTCTTTCTTTTTATAACTTTTAAAGATTCTAATTTTGACAAAGTAGCCTCGAATGAAAAGGAAGATCTCAATTGCTGAGGTTTGTTAAACTTTTGTGATCTTTTTGGGGCCACATTTAGTGAAGCTTGTTCAACTGCTGGAATTAGAATCTTTCTTTTCTTGTGCCAAATCGGCTTTTTACCCCTTGGAAACTAGTATGACTATACATATATATGTATAAGAATTAAGAAATATTGTAAACCTTTAATTACCTTTTTGAGAAACTACAGATGTATGCTTGTTTGTAAATTCTAGCAAGAAAGTGTTAGTCATAGCAAATCTTTCATCATAATTGAAGGCTACATATTTCACGAGTAACAACCATATTTACAATAGAATAAATCTAGGTGTACACACATCCATCAATCCATCCATGTGTTTTGATACCTAATAGGGCCACGCATCAAGCACAAAAATAATTAGTTATAGCACAGAAATTTTGAGCACATAAATAACGAAGTCTAGCGCAAAAAATTTGAGTCACAGGTTGTTGGGATGGATGCATGTACATGTAGAATCTCAACCCATCTTTCAAAGCTAACAACGAATCGCATGCGAAGAGTAAGTACTACATATAGCATGCCCCTAAAACACATACACACAGTTATGCACATGAAACTTTAATTGTGATTAACTATGTAATTTGATAACTTCTTGTAAACGGTAAATTTTGTTGGTAGCATGCTTGTTGAGGAAGCAGTAGAAGCCATGCTGTTCAACAATGTCTCAATTTTGGACCACTAAAGTTCTTGTCAGACTGATACATTGGATTAATTATGATTTAACTATAGAGAAAAGCAATTTTTGAAGTAGTGGTTGAAAATCATCTTATTAGCAGGATAAACTGCTGCTCTGAAGAAAAACATGCTATCTAGCTATTTGTGAGCTTGGATCTTTTTTTTATGCTGACATGGAAATGCAGACGGTTTATTGTTTGAGATGTATAGGACATTTCTTTTTGTTTCTGGAACTCCCAGCCACGATTTGGGGCTCTCCAAACAATAGACCAAAAAGAGGAGAAGTTAGATGGGAGGGGCTAAATTTAGTAGTTAATTTTATGCAAAGAATAATATTTTTTAATATTGTTTTCTCTTTCCTAAAAATCCAAATACAAGTCAAAATATATAAAAGAAAATGAACAATTTACAATAAAAATTTTAAAACTAACACATTCACAACATATTGTCTATTTGCACTATTTAATTATCTAATTAGGTAAAGTATTTATAAAACTTACATAATAAGATATTAAGAGGATGCCAAACATACTGGTCTTAGACTAGGACTAAGGCAGAACTCACCAAAAGTAAAGTTTGTCCAAATAAGAGTATTTCTTCTATCTTCTCCTTGTCTTTTTCCTAACTGGGGTAGATCATGGAAGGGACTTTTCAGAGATATTATTGGTCATTGTTTTTGCATGTTACTGAAAGTTATCTTGTGTCTTCAACGTTATCTGATTAATTGTTTCTTTTTATTGTTTGTTTCAGAAACTACAAGTTCTCTGGGCCCCTTCACACAAGATGCTACTTCTATCGCATCAAGTATCAAATACCATGCAGAGTTTACTCCCTTGTTTTCTCCAGAGAATTTTGAGCTTCCGCAAGCTTTCTATGCAACTGCACAGAGTGTTCGCGATGCTCTCATAATAAACTGGAATGCTACTTATGCTTACTATGAGAAACTGAATGTTAAGCAGGCTTATTACCTCTCAATGGAATTTTTACAGGTTTGTCTAGTGCTTTCATAAATTCATAATGATTTGAACTTTTCTGGAATATAATATTTGTTTCCATGTGTCATCCTAACTTG
>JASCZI010241913.1:18453-32091 GCA_036250425.1 Stylosanthes scabra | reverse complement strand
CTTTCTGGAAGCAGGATCCACCAAATCCAACACTAGCATTGAGGAACTTAGGTCCAATCCTTGTGTCTGTACCAACGGCAAAGGACACCTGTTTAACATTTGCACCGGTAGCCTCGCAGAGGGCCGACATGGCGTTAACTGATGAAATCCTTTGGGCCAAGAAGGCATTAGCAGCAAGCTTAGAGAGTTCTGCAGACCATAGGTTTGTGGTTAGGATCCTCTCCTCAGGAACCCAATGAGCATAAACTTCCTTCAATGTTTGAATAGCTTTCTGGCCTCCTGGGGTCTCCCTGCCTCCAATGAGAACCCGGTCCGGGTTAAACAGATCTTGGATTGCGGTTCCCTCAGCAAGGAATTCTGGGTTTGAGAGAATCTGGAAGTTGATACCCTTGGAATTGTGAGTCAGAATTTTTTCAATGGCCTCAGCAGTTTTGACAGGGACTGTGGATTTCTCAACCACAATCTTATCCGACTTAGAGACGTCAGCAATCATTCGAGCTGCACTCTCCCAATATGTCAAATCTGCTGCCTTGCCAGCTCCAAGACCGCGAGTTTTAGTTGGGGTGTTGACAGAGACAAATACTATGTCAGCCTCAAATACATGTTTCTCCACATCAGTGCTGAAGAAGAGGTTCTTGCCACGACATTGCTTTACCACGCCATCAAGGCCTGGCTCGTATATTGGAAGCTGATCACTGTTCCAGGCCGCAATCCGGGATTTAGAGATATCAACAACAGCCACCTCGATTGACGGGCACTTATGTGCAATGACTGCCATTGTGGGACCCCCCACATATCCAGCACCAATGCAGCAAATCTTCACCATTCTTACTTTCTGTATGGATCAGTAAAAATACAGCAAAAGCCAATTCAATATCTTTTGTATCAAACTATCAATCATATGTTTCCTAGAACTAGAACAGCATAATTAGGGGATCGAGTAACAGTTTTCGATTGTATTCCTCTTGGAGAACAAGGAGGCAAGACATCATGGATTAGCTTCTGTCTTTATAATCCCAAATTCATATATTACTGGATGATGACAATGTTATTTGCCCACATAAAAAGTTGGTGTCCATTTAGACACCAATTCTACTACCATTTGACCAAATTGTGGATCTAAATAGTGTCTAAGTGGACAACAATTTTGGTGTGTGTTCCAATGGTAGATTCAGATATCATGATATCAATGATTCTGATTCTCTCTTCAGATTTAGAGGATTTTATAAGTGGAAAGAACTAAATGTTACAATTGAGTGGAACTGAAAGAAAGGATATATGTATGTTCAATTTTTAGAACCAAATTTACTCCTTGTGAATCCTTATACATCAAATCCAAAAATCTTTAAGTGACATGAGATTGATGAAACAGGAATTAACTTATTTTCTTCTAATCACTGAGCAAGAACCCAAAGAAAAAAGCTTATAAGAATCCAGATCTAATACATGCAAATCTTTAACAAATTATTGCCATTAATTAGATCCAGCACTAAGTATAGAAATAAAAATGCTTGTGATTTGTAATGTATCCTTGCTTTTACAATAGATCCAAATGCCAAGGAGCTTCAAACCAAACTCATGAAAATATTGAATCCAGCATAAATTTGAACTACTTAGCATACAAGAAAGACAAAATGGCTAAGGATCTATGACCCTTTTACACACATCAGAACAAAATCCATCAAATTAACAAGAGTTAACTACACCCCATCACATAAAAAACCAAAATTTCCAATTCATACAGATTCAACTCTTCACAGGATTGATACTATAATGAGAAAGATTAAACCTTTGACAAAAATCTTACTTAGAAACAGCAAATAAGGAAATGGGGTGTCAAGCGTTTACCTCTTTTGACAAAGCAAGGAACAAAGAGGAAGAGAAATCAGAAAGAATGAGTAGTGGAAAGAGAGAAGAGAAGCTTATGTGGCAGTAGTGTTGGGACAAATGTTCTATTTTATAACCCAATGAAAATGCAGGTTTTGTAGCTGTTATTACCAAAAAAGGACAAGCTTTCTTTGTGAAAGCGATGCGTTTGGTGAAGAGGGGTTTTCAGCTGGAGTGAAAGCGAGGGCAAAATGGGAAACTAAGTGAAATTAAATTACAAATTTGCCCATGAACTCAAGGTTCCAACTTCCAACTTCCCTTCTTTCTGGGGGAAAAATTGCTGACATCTGACATATTCTAACTTTTTCAGGCATCTGACACAAAAGGAACCATATTTTGTGTGTCAACTTCAAGTCACATTGTTCATTTAATTTAACCAATCACTATCATAAGTTCATAATGCCGCATAAAATGGTAGAAAATATTTAGCTGTTATTTTTATAGTAAAGTAAAGGAATCTCCTAGTTCACCAGTTAAAATTATTATTGATAATTAATAATTATTATAGTGACATGATTTATTGATTTGAATCTGCGTTTTAGGTCTTAAATCCTGATCAAAATAGTATGATTTTATACCTGGTTTCATTAAAGTGGTGCTGCAAGCTTCAACACTAAGAATGGACTTTGCTTAAAAACTAAGGAGGAAAACATGAGTGCATTTGAAGCTATGAGAAAAGAAACACAAAAATCTTGAATTGTTCCAAAGTCTCTACAATTTAGGCATGTCCATTTTTATTTAAACGAAATGATAAAATTATACGAATTAAACATTAATTATCAATTTAATTTTGATACTAAAATACTCTACAACTTTACATCCATTTACTTAATACTCCGTTAGTAAAATTAACTATTTTTTTAGTTCTAACGCCATTGCTATTATTTTATCTATGTAAAACCCTTTTTTTTTTTTGCCATTACTCTTAGGGCATCTTACTACCTCAAATTTTTTTTTCCGATAAATTAGACAATAGTCTCCAATCCTAAACATTACATCACAAACTCACGCATATAAAATAATGAGTTCCTATGTAACCACTACTTGGGCTCGGCCCAGTTTCAAAACTGGAGAGATAGGCCACATATGAAATATTGTTGGATTTGGGCCTGAATGGAGTCCAAAGAGCTTAATCCAATTTCAACACTTACCTGTTCGTTTAGTGTAGTCCTTTTGCTTTTGGGCCTCTGGCCCCTTTTGTAAACAAAAAAAAAAACACTTACCTAACGGCTTGTTTAGCGCGGCACTCTCCTGTGAATGGAAAAACAGACTTTTAAATAAAAAATTATAAAAAATGATAACCATCCCCATCAACGATCACACCACCCACCAAAAGTAGCCGTTATAAAATTAACAAATTCAAGCGAGCCAAAAAAAAAAAAAAAAACGCTCCTATTCTTCCTCCTCACTCCGTATACAACTTCATTTCTTCACTCTAAAATCTCACTCTCATTCCATTCTTCATTCTCACAAACCCTAACCCTAATCCTAGCAATCAACGCTCACAATTTTTTGTTCTAATGGAAGAAGCAGCGACAAAACTTGCAACGCCAACCAAAATCACTACTCCAAGGAAACAGAAATTGCAATATTCGGAGAACCAAAACCCTAATTTTCCTTCGAAATCTTCTCAATCTCCGAAGCCAAAAGCAGCAGCACTCACCGCTGTTGTTCGATCCCCTCAGAACCGAATCAGACAGCGCAAGTTCCTCGTCGCGAAGAGAAACAACAACAACAAAACGGTGTCGTCTTGTAAGTGCAGAGAAGAGAAATGCGACAATGGCGCTAAGTGCCTCTGCGTTGCCTATGAGAATCTCAGGGCTTCTCAGGAAGAGTTCTCGAAAAATCGACAATTGGAATTGAAGACGGGTTGCGAAGATGAAGAGGAAGAGCTTATAGTAGCAAGCCTCAATATGCAGGACCTTCGAATCCACGACGAAGAAGACGGCGAGGCGGAGAAGAGTGAATTGGAATTGGAGGGAAGCTCCAATGTGAAGAGAAGGAGGGACAAGTTGTTGGAAGAAGCCAGGAATAGCGTCCCTGAAACAGGGTTCGGGAAAGTGATGCATTTAGTGAAGGCCTTCGAGAAGATTCTATCTATGCCGAAATCGACGAGAAAGAAGGATCAGAATGAGGAGGAGGAGGAGGAGGAGAACGAGAAGACTGAACAAAATGACGAAAATGGACATGGTAATGCAAATAGTAGCAAGGTTAAGAGTAAAGTGATGAAATGGGCATTGCCTGGTTTGCGATTTGAGCAACCTTCTTTCAAAGCATCTGAATTTGAGGTTACTGGTTCTTGTTCTGGTTCTGGTTCTGGTTCTTCCTTGATTTGTGCTTCTGATTTGGTTTTGACATCGGAGAACCTCGGATTGGACTCGAGGACTTCGGTTGCTTCTTCTTGGGATAGTAGCCGCGGAAGGTTCGATTTTGAATTCAAATTTGTTTTCGTACATTGTGTTTTGTTTGTTGACATTTGTTGATTGTTGATTGTTGCAGTGTGTCTAGTAGGACTTCAACTACTGGGGGTAGAAGGAGTAGGAGACATGTAAGATTTATTTTAGATTATGTCAAAGTTTACGTTTAAGCACTAATGAAATTATGATTATTGAAAACTTGTTCATGATTCACCTAATTGGATTTTAGGGTATGATGATTTATTTTATTGTTTTCTTCAGAGCTTGGATTCGAGTGGTACTTATGGTGGAAGGAGGTGGAAGAAGAAGCAGCAGCCAAAAGTCACTAACCAAAAACCATTCAAGCTAAGAACAGAAGTAAGTAAAAATTGATTGAAGTTGTAAAAGAATTAAAACTTTTTTTATTAAAAAAAATAAATTGTTTTGGTAACGCAGCAAAGGGGGGAACTGAAAAAGGAAGAATTTATGAAGAAGGTGCAAGAGATGATGACAGAAGAACAGAAGATGAGGATTCCTGTAGCACAGGGCCTTCCATGGACAACAGATGAACCAGAGGTAAGTTCATTTTTTGTTATGAAATTCCTTGCACCCTTAATATGATGGATGAGCTTCTTAACAACGGCATTCGTTTGGTCCTTCTGTTGCAGTGCTTGGTAAAACCTCCTGTTAAAGAGAGCACCAAGCCTATTGATCTTAAGCTTCACAGTGATGTGCGAGCAGCGGATCGTGCTGAATTTGATCAACAGGTGCATTTTCATTTTCATCTATTTCTACATTGTGCCATTGCTGCTATTATTGTTAATATTATTAGGATTTTGCTAACAAGTCTCATTACCCTTGTAGCAAGTTTTCCAAATTCCAGTGCATTTATTGAATACAAAACTCTAAAATAGGGGTAAAACTCTTATTATTATTGCTATTTATTATTTATTATTGTTGTTGTTGTTGTACACGTCATAGTACTACTTGTCTTGATGCCAAATGTAGAACAAATATGATTGATTTTGAATGTTCAATTATGCAGGTGGCAGAAAAGTTGAGCATGATAGAACAACTCAAATTGGAGAGAGAAAGACAGCAGAAGGTATGGTATTGAGATTTTTTACACCCAAACATGATCATGGGAAATTTAGATAAAGTATAATTTTTTTTCTCCACACCATTGAATTGGACCCGCATTATTAGATGGGTAAAAAATGAGTGATTCCTGCACTGATATCTTGTCCTTTTGGTCCAAAATGCTGATGCCTTGTGCATTACTTCATTATAGTTGGAAGAAGAAGAAGAAATCAGAAGGTTGAGGAAGGAACTCATTCCAAAAGCACAACCAATGCCTTATTTTGACAGACCTTTTATACCAAGGAGGTTTGATCTAGTTCTATAGCTTCATATGTAACAGGGTTCCTTTTACATTTTTATTTTATTTTATTTTTTCACGTTATTTTGACCTCCTTTGCTTTCGTTAGAATAACATATGTATAATTTTCTTCTTTTTGGTACAAGGTCAACGAAGCATCCAACAATACCAAGAGAACCCAAGTTTCACATACCACAAAATAAGAAGATAAAGTGTTGCTTGTCATGGAATGACATGAAAATTTATTGAAGGGATGTGAACATGGGCAACAATATCCAGTTTTGTACATGGGCAACAACCAGTCAATATGTTGCAAAATCATTTTTTGTGCCTCTGTTAAATATTAAAGCGCAATGATCTTTGTACTGTGTTTAAAAATAGTGAGGCAGGGGTGTGCAAATTGACTTGGACAAGTAGGCATACTCTTTTCATCCAAATGAAATGAATTTACTTTTTGAATTTAATGTTGTGTATAATTTATTAGAAATTGCTTTGATCTATCTATTCAAGATGTTAATTCAATGGTTCATTATAAAAATAATGATAAAATCAATTTATGAGATTTGAAGACTCTCTGAACCTAAACAACAAAGTTATCTTGTGCATCAAAACCGAAGCCATGAAACTATAACTAATGCAATACAACAGCTATCAACTATCACCTGTTCTAAACTTCATAGTTACCCATTGAGCATAAGATCAAAACCAGAGAAGTCTGAATATAAAAGAAAAAAAAATTTGATAGGTATAAAAATTCTCTTCGATAGATAGTTAAGGATAATTCTAGGCGTACACCTATTTTTTGCAACCAAGTTGTTACTGTTCACGCGCACACTATTAACGTCGCACTGTTCACTAAAAATGAACAGAAATTTATATGTACAATGAATATGTTTTTATAGTTGACACGAACAGGTTTTATTATTTTTAAAACATGTTCATTTGCTTTTAAATTTTCTGTTCGTTCTAGTAGTAATATTCTATTCGTGAATATTGAATTTGATCTAATTATTATTAATTCTTTTTGTTCGTGATCTTATTTTTAAAAACTTGCTCGATGGTTTTAAATTTTTTGTTCGTTCTAATAGAAATATTTTGCTTTATTTTTTCAGACAAACGAACAAATTCTTAAATTACCACGAATAGATTTTCACAAATCATTTTTAACACAAATTCAACATTCAACAAATTCAAACACACAGAGCAGGTTTTTAAATTACCATGAATTGTTCTTCTTCTTCTGCTTCCCCCTCCTCCTCCTCCTCTTCGAACAGAAAAACTAATGCAGAAGACGAAGAAGAAGGGCAACAACAACAACAATTACGGCATCGCAACAAAGGAGGAGGAAGATGAGGGGGAGGCAGAGGAGAAGGAAGACGAGGCGGAGGCGGAGGAGGAAGTGGAGGAGGAAAAAGAGGCAAAGGCGGACGAGGAGGAAGAAGAAGAAGAGGCAGAGGCGATGATGAGGAGGAGGGTTGTGGGTGTCTTGAGTTGGGAAGAAGAAGAAGAAGAAACGCTGTGAGTACATTAGGGTTAGGGTTGTGTGGGAAGAAGAAGAAGTAACGCAGGATTGGGATTTTAGGTGCGTGAATTTCATGCATGAATGAGTTTGACTTAGTTGAAAAAAGAAGTGTACTTATGGCATGGATAGTTAAATAACTTTTTATGAGAATGTGTGAATTTATTTTAGAGCAAATTATATACTCCTCATGATTCTCTCCACACAAGCCTGGTCATATAATTGGCCAAAAGACTAAAATAGAAAGGTCATATCTCTCAAAATTGCTTGCACATTGCTACATAATAGTAATGCTAGTGATTATGCCAATGAGTCACATTGTGATTTAATAATTTTTTTATCAAGCAGATAAGCAATATTAGGCTGCTTGAAACTTGAATGAGGACAAGCATTAAGCAATATACTGTTCCGATATCCTTCAAAATGAAGAGAAAATAAAGTATTAAATTAAATCAAAACCTTCCCGATCAAAATTCCAAACTAGAATAACAATAAATATAAAGAAAATACAAATAGAAAAATCTCAGAAAATTGCGCTGTTCAATACTTAATTTTGCGTTGATGCCATCTACTATTCAGCAAACTTAAACCCTAGATGATATGATATGCAAAGCATTATCAATTCTCAGTAACACAACTCAAGGGGCAACAACAATACGACCAGCAACTTGATCTAGATCCCTTCGGCCACTGGAAGTGATTTTTCTACCACTGCAAAAAAAAAAATAAAATAAATAAATAAGTCAAGCTATGGTTCGTTCGTTAAAAGAAACGGTGTCCAATTATGAAGTAAAATATCAAGAACCTAATATCCGAGACACATTCATCAGCATTCTTATGTTTTTGGCATTTAAGATTTTCAACAAAACTTACCCTTTTAAGTCTTGCTCAATAATGCTCATGTTTTGCAATTGTTTCAGAATGTTTCTGGCAATACTGCCACTGCTCCGGCAGAAATGTGGGGGACGGCTTCCATTTCTCTTACTTCCACCATAGATCCTCTTAAACGCACCAACACCGAGACCACCTCTCAGATAGATCTTTCTTGCCATGGAGGCTGTAACCAAGATTGATCTCCATCAGTCTAACAGTAAATATTAACATTTTTAACAACAGGATAAATTTTGTGCCAGAGAAAGCATTCATGCCAAATTATAAGGAACTTCCACTTTGTTAAAAAGAGTAAACTCACCAGCTCTAACATAATACCAGTCTGGATCGTAAGGAGCCAGTTCCTTAAACTTTGCAGTTTTCACAATATCTGTCCACTCGGGCAGCTCCATCTGTTAAACAATTTCATACAAAAGCATAACAAATAAATTAGCACCAACAACTTCGTTTAACAAAACACGCAGAAATGAATTGATAGGCATTCACTTAATTGCCACAGAAAGCCCAATTCACAAATATAATGCACTCACAAAAATGTCAATAGAGAAAAATAAAAGGCATCCAGGGGAGACTGGAGTGTAAATTCCAAGCCAATAACAGTAATGACTAATCACTTTGAGTTGCAGTAGGAAGTCAACCATTTTCAGTCAATAACAACCACTATCTTTGAAATTATATTTTTACCCTAGATCCTAAACCCTAAAGCTTCCAAAAAAAATACGAACTAAAAAATAATTTTAAATTTTTTTAGTTTTTATTAATGTTGACTTGTTAAATGTTGGTTTCCTTCCCCCTATTCAGTTTTTCATTCAATCGAACCATTTATCACATAAGATTGAAAACTTAATCTACCAAATTACCAATACAGAATCCTTTGAATTACATCAAAATTCACACCAAACCAATCAGCCTTACAATTACAACCAAATCACAAAAAAATGGGCCAAACAAACATGAAAAGCTGGCATCCTCCTTAATATAACATCCATTTATCACCACACTAATTCTACTACAGCTCGTTCAAGATATGACATAGAGTTCCAAAATCCAAACTATTCTGTCCAAATTACATCCAAAGCAAGGGTTTGCATTTGAGAACATTCATCATAACATAGATTCAATCAACGTAATGAAAGCTAACAAATATGATTTCGAACAACACAAGCAATATTGACGAATGGAAAACCTAAGAAAAGGGAAATCGAACCTTGCCAGATCGTTTGAGGTGAGAGGCGTAGGCCTTCACGAATTCGTGAGGCGAAACGTCCTTGACGGTCCTTGCGGTTGCCATGGCTGAACTGAAGAGTTCTGAAGCAACGGTGATCTCACTTGTGAGTTCTCAACTCCGCAAGGGTTTCGACTTTCGAGTGTTCCGTTCTTCGCATTAACATATAAATGGCCGCTCTCAACGCTCTTCAAGTAGGGTTTTTGTTTTCTTCTCGGGTATGGGCCTTCCTTTCTTACCGGCCAACTATTTTGGGCTTTGTAGCCCCTACATTTCTTCCTATTTTTCGTACTTCAATCTTGAGACTTTGAATGACTTTAGACATAAAAACCATATAATTTTTTTTGGACAGACATGTAATTTAATTTCGAAAATAATTTTACATAGATTGTGTATTGCCATGTCAATAAATAAATAGCTAAAGAGAAAGTGTTGGGAGTCAATATTATTGATGGTAATGGAGATGAATTACAGATGATAACTTATATATTATTATGTGGATGATCACTTTTATTCTGTTTTGATGATAACATTTTCTAATTTTGAATGATAATTTTTTTTAATTTAAGATGATAATTTAATTATTGATTCCCTATAATTTCCCTAATATTAGTTTCATAGTACTGTCGATAACTAAATAACTTTCTCTCAAGTTTATTATTTTGTCCTTTTTTTAGTTTTGTTAAAAAATGTAAAAGGGCCAGTTACCATAAATGCTTTAGTTGTTTAGCATGGTTCCAACTCCAACTCCAGGTCCTATAATTTTGTACGGCTTTTGTACGTCATATTATGGGCCTTTATTTGGTCTGGATATTATGGGCCTTAAGAAGGATGGCTTGTAACGCAACCATGAAATGTCTTCTCTTTTTAAAGGGCTAGGGCCCAATTAAAAAAAATCTAAGGCCTAAAAGGACCTTGGCCAGCCTTCCCTCCGTTGAAGTGCACGTACAAACCGGCGGGATTAGTCACCGGACTCCGGTGGATACCTGGAGGCATAAAAAAATAATTAATTTAGATTCATCTAGTAATTAACTTATTTGTATTGTTAATACAAAAGAAAAATTTTTGTTGTTAATTCGCGGTAAATTAATTATTAACCTGACAAACAATCTTTATCATAAAAAAGTAAAAAATCGAAAAAATAAAAGGGATAAGGCTTTTTATCTTGCCGAGTTCAATTAAAATTTTCTTTTATCCAATATGAATTAATCTTTTTGGATTTATCATTTTATTCTAAGTTCTAAAATTTAGATCAAAATTCTAAATTCTAAATTTTCTAAAAAAATAAGTGTTTAAATATTAATTTTACAATTAAACAATTGGTTAACCCTGAGTTCTTGACTAATTCAAGATTAATTTTCTGTAATTTTTTATAAGAGGATATGTGAGTCATTCAATTAAAAAATAAAAAAATAATTTTAAAAAAATACTATCCAACTACAAAAGTTCAAATTTATAGTATCTATGCACAAAATTAAAGTTACTTCCTTAAATTGTGAACCAAAAGCCTTCTTTTCCGGAGTTGAAATCAGTCACTACTCACTACCTTAACTCACTTTTCATGAATGTTACTGTGCACTTTAAAATTTGCATCTGCAATCATATATAATTCATAAATTTTAATAGAATGGCTACATTCTATTTTTATTTTAGATAGACAATATTATCATTAGGTTCTTATTTGTTTTTACTATATCCACTTCATAATCTGTTAATTTGTTAATTACTCATCATATATTTTAGTGATGAATTAAAGATACAAAATAATACTTTAGAGTGATGATATATTATTTACCAATGGTGTATGTGTTTAAAGATCCTTATTATATGCCAAGATTTATAATTTATACAACATTCAAAGACATTATTTCAGTGCTCTGATGAGTGAGGTTTGAAATTAAGAAGATTTAGGTATATCAATTAAAAAGAAATTATTATTTCTCTCCGCAAAATAAATAAAAGAGATGTGAAGTTAACCATGGAGGAATTAATATCAACACCATGAATCCATGATAATGCATCGACCATGCTACAGGCTGGATTCGTTTAAGGCAAAAATAAAAATAAATTAGACTTTTCATAATTTGTTATATCTAATAATATTTACTTTACTCTATTTCTGAACAAAATATATAAACACGCAATAATTTTTTTGTTTACCTAACTTTTTTTTGTTAGTACATTACCCTTTTGAAGGGTTAATAATATGATCCGTAACATGGTAACATTACATATACATGTATTTATATATTTTTCTCGATAAAAATAATTTTTATTTTTTCTGTGACTTAAATTTTTCGAACTAGACTTCATTATTTCTATATTTTCAGTGTTTAACGCGTAAGTTTATTAGTGTTTAATGTGAAAATATATGGATGAATACATCAACACTAATATTTATTTTAACATCATTGATTCCACATTATTATAATTAAGGACAAATTAATCCCTCAAGATATGACTAAAGTTCGGAGACGACTCTAAGCATGCATGAAAGATAGCTGGCATGTAACAAAGTGAAAACCATTATTATTGACCAAGTTTAAAAAGTAATAATGAGTTGTGATCAATAATGATCATAATCTAGGTGTGTATACGCACACCAATATGGTCAAATTGAGAATGACGGTGAAAAACAAAAATAAATAATAAACAAATTCAAAGGGAGAAGAATGAAGATCATATCGTGCATTCAAATAACATAAAAGACCCACAAATTATAGCTTTTAATTATGATAAATGGATTCTCATCTCGCCTTCGTTTAAAGCTTCTTTTTAATGGTGAAAGTCAGCATGACAATCAACAGTCACAATTATTGCACAGCACTGGAATATCCTTCACACCTTCACGTAGAGCTCAGCATGCAACACATTTTGTTTTAGATCAAAAGCTCCGTTTTCTTTTTGTCATTTATTAAATATAAATTGGATAATATTGTCATTTTATTCTATATATAAATATTTGTTATACTTTTAACCCTTTTTTTCTTTATCACTATTAGTACTTTCAAATATTTTTTAATTATTTTTCCTGTAACTAATTAATAATTAATTTTAGTTAATTAAAGTGATATTCTCAATCACATAATTGATATCCCTTTTTGATTGACATTTCAAAAAAAATTTCTGTGTACAGTAAATTTAATTTTTTATTATACATTTTGTATTTTAATATATTTTATATTAATAGTTAATTTTAGTGTAAATATGATATGATTGTTTCAAAATTATATATTATTATCTATAAGCATGACTTTATTTTTTGCAGTAAAAAATGTGGAGACAATTTAGAAATAACATATAATAAATTAAAGGAATGACAATATCGTCGTACTCCTAAAAATAATATTATTGTTAATTATTACTTAAAATAATATTTATCATTAATCATTAATATATATAATTTAACAATATTTTATAGTAGTAATTCACAAAAGTACCAGATTTGATTTGATGATCTATTTATTTAAATAAATTTTGTTAATTAATGTTATCATCTGAGTTAAAATCCTTGAACTTATCTTTAGCAAAAAAAATTGAATTTATGTTATCATTTGCAACTTGTTTTTATTCCTATATTTTTTCTTGTTGATTGGACTCCTCCTCATGGTACTACTATGAAAATTAATTTTAATACTAGTGTGTTTAATGATCATCTTATGACTAATTTTAGTTGTGTTATCCGAGACTCAATCAAGCATGCTTTAGATTAAAGATTGTCTTAGAATTTTGCCTTCTTGTTATATTTTAAGAGGAGAATTTTTTACTATTTGGAAATATTTGATCTTAGTTTGAGAACGTGATTTTCAAAATATTTCTTATGAGACAGATAGTTTAGATGCCTTTCTTATTACTCAATCCGTTCCAATCCGAAATATGTTACGGACGTTGATTTAATCAATGAAATTGGAGCAGTGAAGCCGTGCTTATCCTGATCTTTTAGCAAAAAAAAGTTATAGATATGCACAAGTTGTTGTGCGATGTCCATTGTTCTTTCTGTTTGTAGAAGAAAAAAAAAATTGTTATGAGCGTTACACTTTATTAAAAAACATATAACGGATCTAATTTTGGTAGGATCACTGTGTTATATAAGTGATTTTATTAGTCAAGGAAGAATTTAGAAGCGTCACATCATATTCACCGCAAAGACCACTAAATTGAAATTGAGTTGATAGAATTATGGATGGAGAAGTCAATCATTATATATAATCATGTCACCTCAAAGTACCCTAACTCCTTGACCCACCTCTCATTCATCATACCCCAGCTATTAGCCTATTAGCCTTTTATCATTTATCAACAAATTACCGATATACAATACGTATCTTAAATGACATTTATT
>JASCZI010241912.1:13941-57796 GCA_036250425.1 Stylosanthes scabra | reverse complement strand
AAAACTGAGCTTGCTCTCGCAATCTTTACAGAGGCAGAGATGCCTACAAGGTAATAAAAGCATGGTGACTTCATTGACTCTGCAAGCCTTGCAAGTCATCATCTCTCTCATATTGTTCTTCTCTTGGGAGAGCAGTTGAAAATCAATGGATCTGCCGTTGAAGCACGAAGCTGTATCATCAACCTCACTGTCACCACATCCTTCCTTACTGTCTCTGCTATGGGCATAAATTTGCTGAAGCTTAAATTTCAAAGCAGAAATCATGTTCTCGTTATATCTGGCTCGCTGTTGCCACACATCAACTTCAGCACTTAACTGCTCCATTCTCTCTTCGAGTTCGATGTTCGTCTTATTGATGCTTTCTACCTCGGATTCTTTCTCATGGAGTTTACGAAGAACTTCGTTTTCAAGGATAGATAGACTCTGAAGTTGTGTTTCATGAACTTTCCGTAGAATGGATTGCCGCATTTGTTCAGCCTATCAGAAATAAAAAAGTGAACTATTGTTATGATCCTAAGATTAGACACTGGCACACAGCTTTCTTCTTTGTTTATATAGATGTATTTCATAACAGGCTATAATGCATGAATCCGACACCAGAGAATAATAGGTGATTTTTACTCTGAAGCAAGTTACTAATAAGAATTGCAGTTTATTGATTCAACAATGGTGCATAAACAAAAAAAGGAAAGATGAATAAGCCTGATCTCATCATTACAGATCCAGTAAAAGCAAGATAAAATCAAGAGACAGATGACTCTCCAGCACCAAAGTGAGAAATCCAGCATCAATGATCCTTAATTTCTTACTAATCATAACAAATTATCAGAACACTCACTGTCCTTTAAACGAACAAGACAACACAAATGATCAAACTGGTTATTTCAAAGGCCAAATATGCTAACCCTGAACATAAGCACACACTCCATGTGGAAATAAAATTTGATAACAATGACAAGGACGAATAATTTGATCTTTCATATCATAGAGCTAAAAACATTCATCATGAATAACCTTAGCAAGTTGCAGAATAATGAAAATAGCACATTGTCATTATAACAGCAGAAAAGAAAACCCTAACTAAGCAGAAATTGAAATCCCTGAACTAACCTGGACTCGGATAAATCTATCAAACTCAGCATCCTGCTGAAGCAACTCCCGATCAATATCATCGCTAACGAGCAAAGACAAAGCAGAATCTCCGGTGGAAGAGAAGCGGGTATTATGATTATCAAGTGACAAACCCAACCCAGTGGAAACCGGTCGAAGCTGCATGAAATCAACACAAGATACCTGAGAATTGTTCTCCAAAAAATCATGTTCCTTCACCATTTTCCCCTCCTTTTCCAAACCGTAACTCCATTGCAAATCAGCACCGCCATCAGCCGGAGCAAGCCCAGCAACATGCACTACAGAAAACAACACGAAACCGCAGACCCAACAAAATGTTAAGGAAATTTCAAAGTTCAAAATAGAAGCTTTGAACCCTAGGTGATGCAAGTTGCTTCCTTTTCTTTTCAAAGTTCAAAGTAAGAAGCAAAAAGGGAGAAAATTGACATACAGGGAGGATTGTGATGCAAATTGTTGGGGTTAAAGTAGGAGTTGGGTTGCGACATCTGCGCATCGGAATCGATCGTGTGCAGATTTCTGCAAAAGAAAAAGAAACAGATTAGGGGAATTTTGTTGTTAGGGTTTAGGGTTAATAAAATTTGAATGAAGTTGATGAAATTACATGAAAGATTGGAGCTTTTGTGATTGGTAGTGAGGTTGGAAGTCCATGGAAGTGGAATTGAAGAACAGTGTAGAAATCAGGGCACCCAACCGGAAATCTCTTTCTACTTCCAAGTTGCTCCTCCGCCCAACAATGTGTTGGGTAAAAAAGAAAAAGAGAGACACCAAGTCACAACACCAAATGGCAACTACTACCATTTCATGTGAAGCTTTGGTCTTTAAAGCAACACTTTTTAAAAAAAGCAACATTTTTTTAAAATGTGACGCTTTTATATATTTTAAAATTCAACCATTCAATTCATCATCTAATGTTAAAATAAAAAATCTTCATATGAATACATTTTTAGCATCTTCATTGGAGTATTTCCCCAAAAATTCTATCCCCAAACCCCCAAAAAAAAATTGGTTTATTAAATAAATAAATACTTTTTTAAAGAAAAATAAGAAAAGAAAAAAAAAACCAAAAAACTAAAAAAAAAAGTTATAAATCAAGCTTAATGTCTGTTATCTGCAAACAGATTTAACGACTTTTTTTGTTAATGGCATTTATTTTGTTATATTTTGACCCTAATTTTATTTGTTGTTTATTTTATTTATTTTCTCTGCCTTTGAGTGACAATTGCATATTAATCATAAAAATTGAAATATATCCTAACCGATGGATAATATTGTTTAATAATGTAATAAAATATTATAAAGTGATGATAAGAATATATAATTTAAATTTTGAATTAATATCTATTTTGATTTTATTTTAGAGGATTTTAGTTGTAATTTTGATTTATTTTGAATTGTGAAATATTTGGATTGATTATTTCTCATGAATATTAAAGAAGAACTTTTATGGAATTTTATGAAGATTTAAAATTTAAATTAAAAACTATTCCAAAATCAAATTTAAAAATATTTTGACTAATGAGTGTTCATATCTTAGAATAAAACTAAAGAAGTAATTGTCATAAATTAAAATACAACATGTGAAAATATTTCTATATGTTGGCTTAGCTTACAAATTCCTATTCCTTATCAATAGTTGAATTTAAATTATTAGAGTTTTAACTTATTGTTTAATCCTATTAGGAGTGATTCTGATTAGGAGGGTCATAGCACTTGAGTCATTAAGCTGCAAGTCTGCTAACATAGTTAAGAGAAATTTAACATAGTCTGCAAACATAATTACATATTTATATTATCAATAAAGTATGGGTGCCTTTTATTAGAGAGAGTTTAAGGTATTATGTAAGGTTAAATTCTAACAGCTATGTTTGACCTATTATTTTTTTTTTTTTTTTGATAGAAAGGTATTCTAGACTCGATAAGTTCAGACTAATTCCTTACGTCATATCGAGTGTTTTTTTCGGGAGTTTTGATATGGGGATATCTCCTTCTACATACATGCCGCTACTAAAATTCGAATTCGGGACTAGACACTTAAGCAACTCAAGTCACTTATCACTTATGCTAGAGGATGTGATTTGACTTATTATTTCTAGCTAATTATATTTGTCATTTTGTCACTCTTCATGTGGCTAAAACTCATCTCACAAAATTAAATTTAACTTATGACTCAATTCATTAACAACTAAATATATTTGTTAAGTTTAAATTTTATTTAATGAGATTCATGAGTTAGCTCTAACTTATCAGCTGATTCAAATAATATGAATATTATATGTAATTTTGTCAATAAAATTATAATAATGTAACATATATATAAATGATGGTATTATATAATAAATAAAAAATTAATCAACATTATGTTAATTAATAATAATATAAAAAAATTTAATTCATTTATAATTATTATTTTATTTTTAATTTAGTTAATATTCAACAACTAATTATTGGTTATTAACCCTAATTGTTACCCAATCCACTCTACGGAAGTAAGCTGTATAAATTCATTAGCATTTCGTTACGTGAATAAGTGGTAACAAATTAGACATAAAGGAAAACAAAAAAATGATAAGTTTAAGCATCATATGTGAACATGCCTCCGAGCTAATCCCGTAAAATGTCATATAATATACATTGATGAAGCGAAAGATTGTCACATTACAGACCAAAGAAGAGCAACGAATGAACATCTTAATCCTTTTTATAATGTTTCCCTCAAACGAAGAGCAGAACTGCAATTGTGTTGTGCACACTTTATCTTCCTTAAAATGAAAATAAAGTATCATTCAAGATCAATTAAAATAGCGGATGAAAATATGAAATGATGTTATTCCCCTAAAATTTACAAACGTAGTTGAATAAACGGAATTGTACTTGTGTTGATAGATTGTATTTCTTAGCACTAATCTATGGAAGAAAAGAGAGAAGAAAAATAATGTGTCGGGATTAAAAGTAATTTTCCATAATATTTAAAATTATAATTAATATTGGTGTACACATAAAACACACAAACACATCCTAATTAATCACTCCTTCAAATGAAAAATATTCATGTGTTTCAATGTGTTTATATGTACACCTAGCAAAATCGTTAAAATTAATGTCCTACGCAGATAAAACAGCAAAATGTTACGGCTTAAAGGCAAGCACAATTTATTGGTTTTAATTAGCATTTATATAACAATATTTTGTTATCCTGGTGACTAATTAAATGTATTGTGCTACCTAATATAAATTAAAAATTAGATAATATAATAACAATAGGCATAAACGTTCATCCAAGCTACAGTATTAGTTGATACGTACAAGAAAAATGGGATTTAGAATATACTTAGACTTGACAATACAAATGAATAATGCATTACCTACTCTCTGCATAAATAAATAAATAAATAAAAGAAATTCAGGATACAACAACCACTTTGTGCAGCAACCATGTGTAAACAACATTATGTTTATAGACTAAAAATAAAATGAATCATGTCAACACTTCACCTGTAGTATTGTAATATAAGGTCAAATCCACCCGTTTTGAAGAATCAACTTTCAGCCAGCAGCCCTATTATAAACTTATAAGAAAAATGCTTAGATCATCAATTTTAATTTATTTTAACCATCTAATGGAGGAGCTTCATGGAGATAATGAGGGTCATGGCCCCCAAACATTTGATAAAAAATTAGTAGTATGAATGTATAAAGTGAGTTAAGTAGTTCAATTAGTCACTTTGCTTTAGTGAAATTTTGGGTGCTTTGTTCGAAATAGCTTTTTCAAATTTAAAAAACAAATCCTACTATAATCACTTAATCAAATATTATTATATCTTATTTTAGGAAAAATAAATAAATCTTATTATATCCTAAACAAAAAAATCAATAATCAATAATATATCATACCTATTAAAAAAATCAATAATTATATTAGAATAAATTATTTAATTAATCAAGTTATTTATTCTATATTCAATAAAATATTATTTTAATATCAAATAAAAATTCTTTTAGATATTTTTTATATTATTTGATATCAAAATAATATTCTATTTAACATAAAAATAAATAATTTGATTAAATTTGGTTAGCCAAAATCACTTGTTAGAATAACATTACCCGAAAAAATTACTATGCACTCCACATCTCCACAAATAAAACCTACTAATACGTGTAAATCTCCATTATAATAATTAGGTATTTTTATTTATTTAATTTAGTATAATTTTACATATTATTAGTTTTTTAATTTAATTTTTATATTACACAAAAATAATTAATAAATATTAGTATTATTATATTTATGTGAAATAATTTATAAATACAGTTTTCTAAGTTTTGATATTGCAAACAAAGTTCCAAATAAATATATTCTTTCATATCATCCTTGAGAAATTAGATTTTTTATTCATTTAGTTTAATATTATTTTATGTTTTTGTTGATTCCTTAATTGATTTTTTATGTAACTTTTAATATTTATTGACTTATTGTTCTAACTTCTAACTATATATTTTTTTTATTTTACAGGTTATATATTTCAATTTTTCTACGTTTATAATGACGAAAATAAAATAATTGATACACTTTGAAGAAGAAGACTAACATTTGAAAAAGATAAAATATAACTTCTAAAAAATTTAGTTCTGTAATATTTTTCATTAAAATTTCTGGCTCCGCCAAAAATATTGTTCAAACTCCGCCACTGTAACCATCACTTTTAATCATTAATTCAACACTTTTAATTTAATTTATAATTTAACATTATACTTCAACAACACTTTTCAATGTTAATGATTAAATAATTATTAAAATAAATTAAAATGAATGGCTAGGTAAAATTCGTTAAACTTATAATACAAGAGAAATGATTTTGTTTTTTTCTTTTTAACACTATACTATAGAAAACTCTATTTGATATTCATTATTTTATCGTCTTCAAATAAAGTTTTGTTTGGTACTCATTCATTCTACCACCTAAGTTCTGTATAGATATTATCATTAATTAATTAAAGAGGAAGAACCAGTAAACCACATAAAGTAACACGCTAAAGTTAATTATAATTTACGATACTAACCTGGAGTACCTGATTTTCTATAATTTATATATTTTAAAATTATTTAATATCCTTCAATTAAGAATTATAAGGTACGAAGAACTGTTAAGATGAGTATCTGATTTCCCATAATTTATACCATACCTAATCTTGTATGGTTCAACTTAAGATATAAAAAAAAACATGGAGTGTAATGATAAGAAAAGCCACTGCAATACTCAAATATATAATAAAGTATATTTTAAACACGAGGAACAATAATATTCTTATTAACCGGAGCAGAGTTAAAATATTAATTAACAACATAACAATTTCGATTGGAAGAAGGAGGAAGCTAGCAATTCCAATTATTCTTCAACCAGGAAACAGCAGAGTGAAAATATCAAAAGTAGTACCAATTAATTAGATGCAGAAACTGCATTCATGAACTCTAGATCTGACTCCAGCGCACACATTGATTCTGGAAAAAGACACATTTCCAAGTCAATGCTTCCACCTCCTTCACGGCCTGGGTATGACGTCACTTTCCCATCAAATTTGTTAGCATATCCACTCAGAACCGCCACCGCTTTCCCCATTCCAAACTCATTCCCATACATGTTGAATCTTGGTGAACTACCCATCATTACACTGTCCGGTTCAAAGAACCGAGCATGTTGGTAGATCACTGGAGACTTTAACCACTTTTTGTGATACTCAAGCACTTCTCCATTGTTATGGTTCACAACTGCCAGGTGAAACTTCCACGCTGCCCAGCCCAGATCATGTTCAAGCAATTCCCCTGCTGTAGTAGATGCACTCACCGCATGAAGTGAGTTCCCAAAGTATTCTTCAGGCAGAGGCGGTTCCATTCTGCTTCTGTTGTTCATCGCCAGCTTGCAACTCGTCTTTCTATCATGAGGTAAGCTGCGAGCACGAGTGAGGCATCTCCAAACAAGTGCGGATAATGATTGGAATGAAGATATTTTGTTGGTGTTGGATTCTTTGTTTGCCTTAGCTTTCAGTTTAGCTATGGATTCTGCACTGAAATGAAAGATCCTCTCTCTGAGTTTTGGTGCTTCAAATCTACAAATAAACTCGTCAGGGTGTTTGAATGGGAGATTAATTATTGGATCGCAACCCTGTGGAAACCAGCGCTTGTGAATGGGTTTATGGGAAATAATGTTGGCAACATCAAAGTCTTTTCCCTCTTTGAGTTGAGATTGAAAGATATCAGACCATGAGTTGAAGAATTTCCAGTAGGAAGTGCCATCAGCGAGGGAATGATTCATGGAGCAGCCAATGAAAACAGCGTCAATTAGCTCAGTGACTTGGATGGTTAAGAGGGACATGTGGTGGCCATCATGGTTGACTGCTCTGTCATGGTCAAAGAATGCTTGAACAATTGGAGGGGTGTCAACGGGTGAGAGGATGTCAGATATGGTGAGATCTGCAGTTGCATGGATGAATCTTGCTCCGGGAGAGTTGACGCAGTCAACGGAGATAGAGTAAGAAGGAGGGTCTTGGGTTTGGTGAGTGATAAAGCGACCGGCCAAGGGATAGAAATGGACAAGGGTAAGAGAGAGGGAGTGCTTGAGATGGTGCAATAGATTTTTTGTGAAATCTTGAGGTTGGTTTTGTGGCTTCTTGAAGAGAAGACCTTTTTGGATGTAATGGACGGATAGCATGGCAAGATCCCATGGTGTTAGGTTTAAGACTTGTGTAGAGTCTTGCGTCTGGTGGTGGTGTGGTTTCACGAAGCATTCTGAAACGATTTGGACAGAAGCAGAGCAAGTGTTATTCATGGTTATCAATGTTATGGGAAGAAGAAAGTAGAAAGAATTCACAAATATGGTGAAGTTTACGGGGAGAGGGAGGCATATGAATATGAATATATTCTCTGATTTAATGTGTTAGTGGGGCTGCAAAAGAGTGTCGTTTATTGATCATATTGTTTTGGTGAATTATTTATTTATTTATTATTTTTTGTGGATAATAACGGGGTCAAAGACCCCAATCAGTTTTGGTGGGGATTTGATATCATTTGTCACGTGCACCATCCAACTATGGAGATATTGTCCGCTTGTACTTTTAGTTCGATTATTGTGTGTTTTCTGATAGCCTCTTCTGTGGATTTAATGCCTGCACGATGCTTTCTCAAATCAAGTTTATTTACTTCATTATAAAATGGGAAGAGGTTCAAGTATACCCTCCTTTCTAATATCTTTAGTGATACAATATTGGAAGATTTTCAGGTATATGATTTATACCTTTAATTTATATTTTTTAATAAAAATTAACGATTACAGTTATATGAATAAATCGATATAAAAAAAACTTCTGGCAAGAGGTTCAAGTATACCCTCCTTTCATTATAGTTTTTCACATATTCCAATATCTTTAGTGATAGAACATATTATGGACACGAGGATTTGGAGTGCAAGTAGACCACATAACCGTCTTTTTCTTTATCAAGTTTTCTTTGTGTTAAAGTCTTTTTTTTTATTTGTAACCAACACAGGGTGTAAAGATGGTGGTGAGAGAGTAAGTACTGCTAAGCAGAATTAGAATTAGTCTTTGACAAACTATCTAAAGAGAAATAGTGAAAGTCTCTAAACTAGAGGTAGTGGGAGGGATTGAACAGAGTAACCGTATCCATGAAGTGTTGGTCAGATTCCAAAGCGCTCATTGTATGAGGAGAAAGACACACCTCCAATTGAATGCTTCCCCCACCTTCACGCCCAGGATATGACGTCACCTTGCCATCATACTTATTAGCATATCCACTCAGAACCGCCACGGCTTTCCCCATTCCAAATTCATTCCCATAAACATTGAACCTCGGAGAACTGCTCATCACCACACTGTACGGATCAACAAAGCCACCAGTTTGATGAATAGCAGGAGATCGCAGCCACTCTTTGAGCCAATCCATAACCGCTCTTTGGTTGTAGTTTGCAACAGCTTCGTGCACCTTCCACGCTGCCCAACCCAGATCATGCTTTCCCAGCTCCCCTGCTGTTGCAACCGCCTCCACAGAGTTAACTGAGTTTCCGAAGTACTCCTGTGGCAAAGGCGGTTCCATTCTTGTTCGGTTGTTTGTTACCACTATGCAGCTGCTTCTTTCATCACTTGGCACGCTCCGAGCACGTGTTATGCTTCTCCAAACGTGAGCTGACAACGATTGGAACGAAGAGATTTCGCTGCTGTTGGAATCATCTTTGTTGGCTTGGGCTTTAAGTTTCGCGATGGAATCAGCTGTGAAGTGGAAGATCCTTTCTCTCAGCTTGGGTGCTTCGTATCTAGAGATAAACTCGTCATAGTGTTTGAAGGGAAGATTAATTGGCGGACCACAACTCTCTGGAAACCAGCGCTTGTGGATTGGTTGGTGAGAGATGTTGACAACGTTAACATCTTCCCCTTTGGCCTGAGATTGAAATATCTCAGACCATGTGTTGAAGAAGCTCCAATAAGAAGTGCCATCAGCTACACAGTGGTTCATGGAACAGCCTATGAAAACACCATCAATTAGCTCGGTGATTTGGACAGACAAGAGAGGCATGGCGTGACCATCATGGTTAACTGCTTTATTGAGGTCGAAAATCGAGTGAACAATGGGTGGGACATGGACAGGAGAGAGGATATCGGATACATTGAGGTCTAAGGTTGCATGGATGAATCTTGCTCCTGGAGAGTTTATGCAATCAACAGAGACAGAATAAGAGGGAGGGTTTTGAGTTTGGTGAGTCACAAGGCGTCCTGCAAGTGGATAGAAATGGACAAGGGTAAGAGAGAGGGAGTGCTTGAGATTATGCAACAGATTATGGGTGAAATCTTGTGGCTGGTTTTGTGGTTTCATGAAAAGCAGGGCTTTCTGGATATAATGAATAGACAAGGGGACAATATCCCAGGGTGTTAAGTGGCAGAATTGAGTTGATTCCTTCGTGGGGAGGTGTGGCTTGATGAAGCATTCTGAAATGCGCTCAACCACTCGAGTACTCCTCATCCAATCCAAATAACCACCGGTTTCTGAAATGATCAAGTAGGTTTATTGCTCATCTTTATTATGGAGACTGAGCCACTCAAAATAGTTTCATGTGGATAGAGTTAGATTGGAACACAGCCATTTCATTTCAAATTATCCACTCGTCCTTCTTCAACATATTCAAACCTCCAACATTCATTTCATTTCATTTCAAATTATCCAGTCTTCAGTTCTTCCTTTTGAGCTGGACTATTATATTAAACTATGGAATAACATGTGTTCTACCAAAACTCTTAATGTAACAATTCAAGAGTCAACCATCATAAATTAAAATTAACTGGATAATATATAAATATCAAAATTTCCAACCATCATAAATTCAAATTAACAGGATATAAATATCAAAATTTTAAAGAGAATAAATAAAATGCCGCCATCAAAATCTCAACCAGCAGAACGATGAAATAAAACGAAAAGTAAATTCAAAAACTAATCCAAAGAGTGTTTGCTAAATCCTAAGAGAAGCCGGGCACAAAACTGTGAAGTTCTACGATCATGTGAACTGCGAACTGCTTTGAACAGACATCGCTGCATATCTAAGAGACAAGATTTTCATTCAGAGAGAGGGATGCGAGTTGATCAGCTGGGGCATTGGTTTGCTGCTGAGCAACATTTTTCAAGACATCCATGGCCTCGGCAACTTTTGCCTTGAGAGCATCCGGTGACTCAATCAGATGCAATACTTCAGGCTGGTCCATCTCCAAAAGCATGCCTGTAACCTTTGCTGCTGCATCATGTTCCAGCTTATCAACAAGCGGATATAAAGCTTCACCAAGCATCTACCAAACCATTCAAGAGAAAATCAGTATGACGAATTTCAAGTCAGTATAACACAATGGATACAATGGATATGCACAACGCAAATATGCTGAAACAATAGCAAGAAAAGGGTCTCTTACAGTCCTCTGCTGTCCTGGAGGAGCATTTGCAAGGGCTGTAGCCAAGGCTTGAATGGGCATTGGTTGTCCCATCGAATCCCGGATGGGTAGGGCTCCCATGTCATAGTTGACTGCAAGCATTGGAACATCCTGCATGTTGCGACCACCTGGATAACGATAGCCTCGTCCCCTTGGAAGCATCTAAAAAACACAGCAAGGAGTATCTCACCATTGGGCTGGGAGAAAAGGGAGGAGGAAAAGAGAGAGAAAACAACACAAGTTTAAGATGAGCAGACCTGCTGCTGCATCATGGGCACCGGCTGCTACGGTTGTTGCACAGGACCTGTTCCTCGACGACCACCGGGGCGCTGCCCTTGTTGACCCTGCTGAACCACTGGAACAAAGAAGCTTGGCATTGGAGCACCTGGCCTCATTCCAGGCACAAGTTGCTGCTGGTAACCAAATCCAGCCTGTGTTCATTATTGGAATTGAAGGATAATTAACTTTATCATAAACATATATTCAATAAATGAAATGGTTTGTTGATCAAGTAAAATGTTAATCCAATATTGCAAACCAAGCAACAGCATTAGTTATACGAATGTATGATCTATAGCATGCCTGTCAGCCTGTGTAGTAATAGATCAGGGACAGGATAAGACAAAAGTACAGATCAAACCTTTTGTCAAAGTATTACTTCAGAACTATGACATCGGGTTTTTAAATTTTAACTAACTGAATGTGAAGAATTGATAACAAGCCAAGTTGTCATTCACATTTTATCCACAAAATGAGACATGGTATCAAATAAGCTAAAAATTGAACACAATGCAAAGAAATAATTTGTAATTACTTGAGGAATGACAGCTGGAGGTGCCTGCCCATACAAAAATGGATGTCCAATACCCATGGCCCTTGGAGGATAGAGTGGGAGATGAGGTGCAACAGAAGGAGACATTGATACATGTGGCATTTGTGAAAATTGTGCCTGCATAAATATATAATCAAGTTAGATGAAAATAATAACAAAGGTATATATAAAATGCAGGAACTAGTAAAAACCTTCCTAATTTTCTATTCATTTCCCTAAATCATTCAAACCCTAGAATATACTTAGAAGCATTCAAAATATCTACCATCAATGATGGACACCATAGAAGAATTTCTGTTCCTTAAATGGATCATGATTCAAATATAATGGTACTGTTTTACACATAGAAGATAATAAAGAATATATCTAACAGCTGACCCACTTGTCCAGCGTATTACCTGCAACTTGGCTCTTCTTTCCTCCTTTCTCTGTGCAAGGGCAACATAGAGAGGTTTGCCAGAAATCAATTTCCCTTTCATTTCTCCGAGCTTAAAGACACAATGCAATTGAACATTAGCAATTAAGATCATCATCAATTATTAAAAAAGAATAACAGATATTTGTATGCTTACAGCTCGAGTAGCTTCCTCAGGAGATGAAAATGCAACAAATCCAGATCCTCTACTGATTCCATGTGGATCACGCATAACCTGCAGGTCAGGAAAAACAAAACATGTTTCACATACAGAAGACAATACAAGTTCAGGACTTCATGTACAAACAAAAGAAGAACCAGCATTGCGAACCTTGCATGAAGTTATTGTACCAAACTCGGAGAAGAGTTCACGGAGCTTTACATCATCAATGCTATCATCCAAGTTTTTGAGATACAAGTTAGCACCTTGATATTTGTCCGCAGCTTCCTTCATACTCTGCTCAAATCGCTCTTTCAGCGCAAGCTCCCTTTCAGATTTCTTCTGGGCTTTCCCCACATACCACTCCTTATCATCAAACTTCTTTCCATTAAGTGCCTCAACAGCTTTAGCAGCATCATCAGCATTTTCGAAATTGACAAAACCAAAACATTTCGATTTACCATCTAAATCTCTCATCACTACAGCACTAGTAATTGTCCCATACTCCCCAAAAGTTTTCTTCAAGTCATCATCCGACATGGACTCAGACAGGTTCTTTACATAAACATTACTAAATTTTGTATTGGCGCTTAAGACACTCTCCCTATCCTGCTTTCTTTGAAAATGCCCCACATAAACCTGTTTGTCATTTATCAGCATTCCGTTCAACTTGTCAATGGCATTTTGAGCAGACTCTTCCTTCTCAAATTGCACAAAGCCAAATCCCTTGGACTGGCCAGAAGGATCTGTGGCTATCTTGCAGGAAAGAATAGACCCAAAAGAGGAAAAAGTATCATGCAAAGCCTTATGATCAATCGACTTATCCAAATTCTGCAACATCAATACCACAAAGAAACAGAATATATATATTCAATAAGCCAAACGATAAGCCACACTCACAAATACCGAAAGAAAAAGGTTCGAGAATGACCTTGATAAAAATATTAGCAGCGCCGCTAGTGCGGGAGCTAGGGTCGCGATGAGAATACATGATCCTAATAGGTTTGTTGTTCAGCGGAGTGAAATTCAGCACATCCAATGCTCTCGCCGCTGAGAGAGATTCACACAATTCACAATCAATGTTGAATTGAATCTAAGAACATTCAATATTTATGGAGAAAAAAACGGAAGAAAATGCGGAAAACGAACCATCTTGAGGGTTACTGAAATTGACGTAACCGTAACCGAGGGATTGCTGGGTGGCCAAGTCCCTGCAGACGCGAGCAGAGACGACCTGACCGATCTGGTTGAAGAGATCGTAGAGCTGCGGATCCTTGACGTTGCGGTCGAGATCCCCAACGTAAAGTGACGTCATCACTGACTGGTTCGGGACAAAAGCGGCGGCGGCGGCGGCATCACCGTTCGCATTGGGGCTAACCTGAACTTGCGCCATGGATTCAAGATTCAGCGGCTGGAATGAGAATGCGCGACCCTACAAAGAAGAAACTAAACCCTAGCAGAACGAAGAAGGATAACGCCGATTCTTTTTTTTTTTTTTTGGTTTTTTGGATAAACCCGCCGGGGAAAAAAAACGGAAGCTGAAGAGGAATTTAAATTTTCATAGAATTTATTTATTAATATTTTTAATTTTTATATGAGGAGTGAGGAGGGCAGGTGGGTGTGCTCCGCACCCGCTTATACAGAAGGCTGCCCACTTATATAGTGAGAGAATCAGGACTGTGAAATCAAAATAGTTAGCTAAATCTTTTATTTATTCAATAAATAATTTTGAAATCAAGTATATGAAGAATGATATTTCAAGTTAACCGTGGAGGTTTGTTTTAAAGATTTTCAATTTAGTTTCGATAGTTGTCTATAAAAAAAAATATATCATTCTTGTGTTTATTTCAGGTTTTTAAATTAAATTTTCAAGAATAACTGATTTCTATAAATAACTTCTTGTTTCAAATATAAAATTTTATTCCCATCTAAAAACATAAAAATTTGATATTATATTTCGGGAAATTAAAAATTAAGATATCAAATTATTATTATATTCCTCTTTTATTATGTTTGTTGCCAAGCAAGCTTTTTTTTAATGTTAGAATTATTTTAAAATGAATAATGCTATGAAACCAATATTAGGGAACTCATAGAGAGTTAATGAGTATAATTAGAGAAAATTAGCTACTAAGACTTTCTCTTTTGAAAATTAAGAATCGAAGGGAAATATATAATAATAAAAAAATGTATCTTAATTTATTTTTTGGAATATTAAAAATAATTCTCAACTATTTGTAGCACTAAAAAAATAACTTTTTACAATAAAAAATAAAAATTAATTTTACAACTTTTAGACGGTCAAAAAGATACTTATTTTATATTATAAAATATTCAAAATTAAAAGAGAAATATAACTAACATTAAACTATCTAGGATTTTAATTAATAAATTCAATATATTTATTTGACTTATCTTTTGTGCAGATCAGATTTAAAATTTGCGTTAGTTTTTTTTTTTTTTTATTTGGACTTCGCGTTAGTTATTTCGGAAGAGCTCAGTATTAAAAGTTTTTGTTTTAGTATCATCATTTTTGTTGGTATTTTTTTTTGGTATTATCATTATAATTATTTTTACATTATTTAAAGTATAATAACTAATATACGCACTTCATTTTGGGGGGTCTGGAAGTGAAAACAGACATTTTTTTTGGGTAAACAAAACGGACTTATTTTGTGCCCTAGCCCATAATCTGATAATGTTGGACCTAACAGAATAGTTCATGTACTTTTTATCCATAAGGATTAAGGAATATCAATGGGTCCAAACCTCTTGTCGGAACGTGTAAAATAAAAAACTTTTGTCGGAGCAGTTTTCTATATATCATCCCTAACCTTTCCGTTTATACAATTTTTTTTTTCTTTGATAAATTATAATCTCACCAAAATTTTCAAAAGCGGAATATAAGAGTTTTTAAAAACCTGTTAATGAATTTAAGGATGACTAAGATTTTGCTACAATATTGGTTTACACTCGATCTCAATATATCAAATTAAAAAAAAAAGAGAAATTCCACTAAATAATATTAAGAAGAAAGATATAATAAGACATTATATAACCGTGAGAATCACAAAATTCAAATATAAATATATATAATCTTTAAATTAATTTAAATTCAAAAATTAAAATTAAAAAATTTAATTAAAACACTATCTTACCTTATCTTTTCCTAACTTATCTAAGTTGAAGGAAGAGAAAAGAAAAAGAGAAACAGTCAGCCACTAGGACGGCTGGAGATCGGATGGCAGGAACGTGATATTTACCCAATCGAACCGTATCTAAAGAAATTGATGGTTCCCAGCTCTAAATATGTAGTTGGGATAGCAGAATCTTTGAGACTATGGCTTTGATAAATGAGACCAACGAGATGTATTTTAAATGATATTTATTCTTTTTTTTTAATAGAAGTCTCGAGTTTAAATATCTCCTCTAATAATATCACGTAAATTTGATTAAAAAAATTACATATAAATGAAAAAAAAAAAAGTGGCACACCCCTTATATTTGAAATTGATGACCCTTGTTTGGTTCCCTCCTAATTAAAGTGGTACTCCTATAGTTGATGGTGGGTTGCCGTGGTGGCCCTATAAGAAGCACTTTGTGGTAATAAGTAATAACTAGTTTGCATGTCAATGATGAAACAAGTAAATAAATGCATGTACCCTTTTGAAACTTGATTTGCCCTACTTTATGAAAGTATGATTTATGATGGTTGAATGGATCATAATGTCTACCATGATTATCTTTTAATTAAGAATTCAGCATTAGAAACGACAGTAAACTACTAATGCTTTTTCAATTTGAAACTTGAGACGTGAAAAAAAAAGGGCACAAAAAATAGCTTTGGTTTGGTTCCAAAGTCAGGAATAGCATTAAAGCGAAAGAGTAGTAAGACTACTACTGCTACTACTAGTACTACATACAGATCAGAAGAGACATATATATATATCTATACATAACATTGTCTTTCTTCTTTCCTTGGGAAACAAAAGAAAGAAGAAAAATAAAGCTAATAATATTAAAACACATTCAAATAATGAGAAGGTAGCAAAAGGTAACAATGAAACAAAACAAACCCGCCTTCATCTTCCTCCTTCAGGGTGCAATGGGAAAAGCTCTAGGGTAGTTATTCTATTTTCGTCCTCTTTACACGACGATGATGAAAATGAAAACTTATTGTTGTTGTTGTTGATGGTGCGTTGTAACTGGAAGCAGTGATCATCAAAGTTCCATGATGTACACTTCTTCTTGGAGGTGGGAGTATCGGTAGCGTTGTTGGTGCGCTTGAGCTTTTGCCTTTCGCGTGCTTTGTGGTTTTGGAACCAATAGAAGACGTTCTTGCCTTCGATCTTGCCGTACTTGGAAAGCTGTGCAGTGATTTGTTCTATCTGTTGAGCGTTGGGAGTTCGCATCCCGCCTCTATAAAGCATCTCCAGTATCCCTATCTGTTCTTGCGTCGGGTTCCACCGCGTCCCTCCTGGATAAGGTGGGTCTTTCTTAATGTTGTCCTCGTCGGAGGTGACCGCTTTTCTTGGGGCATTATTACTCTCTGGTCTTATGAAGCTCTTGAGGTCAAAGGCGGTAGAAAAAGAAGGGGTGGTGGTGGTGGTGTCGAGCTTAGGGGCAAGAGGGCGAAAGCGCTTGGTGCAGGCATTGAAGGAGAGGGAGGGTTCCAGTGCACGTGCCAAATGATGTACCTTCATGCTCATGCTTCCCATAATGTATAATGTAGTAGTTTTGGAACTGATGGATATAATATGATATGGACTCAAGTAATTATATATAGAGGTGATGAAGCCAAGAGGGCCGGGTCATCATTCAGTAGTGACAAAATAAAGTGTGGAGAAAGTGGGAAAATGAGGTGTTGCCTCACAGAAACAAGACCAAATCATGAGCTATGGTTGACTTACTAATTTTCTCCTATAAATTTAACAAAAAGCTAATCCAACTCATCATCACAGTCGTCAAATCAAATGTAAAAAGTTATTTAAAGGAATAAGTACTCTCACCTATACGGTGAAAATCAAAATTATCTTTAATGTTTTTTCGTTTAAAATAGTGTGTAAAATTAAAATCATGAAAATAAAATAATTAAAATGCAGGAGGGCACGCGTGTGGGGAGTAGTGGGAATGTGTTGGAGGGTCAAGTCTGTGGTGGCGTTTTTCTTGCTTTCTTGATGATAAGGTTAAGGTATTGTGTGTCCGTGGTGGCCATGCTTTTCGGTGGCCTCTCTGATAAAGTCATGACCAATTCATGCGGAATGCGGAATGCTAAAAGATTCCTCCAAATACACCAATCCCTAAACCCTTTCTACATTGTGAATGCCGTCTTTATCCTTTTCTGTAAATTGAAAGAATAGCCTTATAATACTAATAATCACAACATAATTTTGAAAATAACACTCACTAACTTAACCATATTATTGGATCTACCTTTTGTGATTCATGCACCCCACATCTGCTGGCATCCATAGATACAAAACTTTATAAAGCATGTACTAATTTTGTTGAAACATATGTATACTTTATTTATCAGATTGAACGTAGCGTAGCTTAGCTAGTCTATCAACTGCAACGAACTATATACATATGCATGTGTATACGGATGATTGAGTTGTTGGTTAATTATTAAGCTTAAGCATCAGCGGATGAGGGTAAATAGGGCACACGTGCCAGTGAATAAGTGCGCACGAGAGGTGGGGGCACACGTGTATGATGTATCAGTCAAAGCACCTACATGATGAGCAATGATCAAAGTTATATGTAACTTTTCGAGAGCATGAGAATTTTCATTCCTATGGGTATCATTAGTCATGAAAGCACTTCTGTTACTTGCTGCCTATCAACCAACCCCATCAATACATCTATATCCCCTGAACTACTCTTAATACCTTCAAATTTTCAAAACCCGCCATTATTATTCAAATGGACCACGTACAAGTTTATTTCTTTGTTCCTTTCATTATATGGCTACGAGGAAACTACTATTAAAGAAAATTGAAAGTTGCCATAGATCAAATATATATGCTATATATACTGATATGAGTATGTGTGTTTCTCTGTGTATAGATATATAGATAGATAGATAGTTATATAGACTAAGCACATATATATCAAGATAGAAAGTCTGAGAGATCAGAGTTTCTAGCTAGATCTAATAATTAGCTAGCTTTATATGCTAACTTCCGAATTAATCTCCTCAATTCCCTCCTACAGTACTACTTTAATTTGCAATTCTTGTCTGTTGTCTTGTTTTTGTCTAATCTCTTCTGCTTAACAGCTCATTGTGTGAATGTTTCTCATCACTTAAGGAATCCAGTTGTGATCCTTATATATATGCTTATGTACCGGTACTTAGCTTATAAGAAGGGTGTCCTCTTTGATATAATCATATAAATATAAAAATAAAAATTTATATAGGTACAGAGATGTAATGGTAGTTTTTATTTTTAATGTATGTTCACATAAAAAGATGCGTGAAATAAAATTAACTATTAGATCTAATATATATATGTATTTATATATATTTGTACCTTAGAATTTACTCTATATATGAGTATTAAGTAGTCATATTACACATAAATATAAAAATCTGCCATGAAATCAAATCAGTATAATTTTTAAAAAAAAAAAACTGCATGTTAACGTCAAAATCGTAAGATATGTAATGATAATAAGGTTGACAATATGTGGAATATGAGCTTGAAGGCATGTTATAGCCTCGCATAATTCAGATCTCCTATCTGATTGCACCACATTTATCTCAACCTCCTTCAATCACGACAAGACAAAATTTTCCCATTAACCTATGCCAATGGTTATGGTCCATTATTGGCATGCCTATTTTTAAACGAGAAATGTTAGGAACTATCCGTAGGGATAAATAGAAAATTAATTAGAGAAATGGTGGAGGATAAAAAGAGAGAGAAAAGAAGAAAAAATAATATTGACTTTCTATTTTCTCCGTAATATTAGTTACCAAAATTTTCTTAATTCGAAACACATATAGGAATTAGATTTTCATAGCGATTCTTTTCCTAATTTTACTTCCATTTTTGGAAGAAATATTTATTTATTTCTTTATTTTCATCTTTTATAAGATGATTTTTTTTTATAGAAAAAGTAGATTTTGTATGTGGATAGAAAATATAAGTACTTTTTTTTAGTGGACAATATAATTTATTAAAATATTCTCTATTTTTTTCCAATAAGTAACTTTTTTTAATAAAAATACTTTTTTTGAATATTATATTCAAACAATTTTGTGATTTTATAAGAGTAATTTTTTCTTTAAAAGAAAAAAATTCAAGTATCTCACCTATTTCAATACATTTATTGGCTTAATCATTTACCGTGTAAAACCTTGATGATAAGCAAAATTTTTCTTCTATAAGACTATAATTAGTACATGCTTATGAATATATATGATATAGACCACATTGCGTAGTAGTGTCAATTATTCTAAAGTCTAAACAAGTTAATAATAAAAGTTGTTTATACTCATCACTTTTGACTTTTGAGAGGAGAATGATTTAAATTAAATTAAATATAAATGTTAAATAGAATGTAATTTTGCAAACCTTGCGAGGCTTTTCACTACATATATAGGAAAGAAAAAGGATAATCCTACATACAAATTCAAACATGATTGAATAATAATATAGCACACGTAATCACTTCATGTATTTCCATGAGGCTGTCGGCCCCAGAATTACATACAACCAGATTGGGAATTGTATACTTTGTCGATATTTGCACTATTCTTTTACTATATAAATTTTCTTTATTATTTATTTTAATAACAAAGGGAAAGATATTAATAAAAAAAAAAAAGAAGAGAAGTGTATGTAACCTCTTTCATGAATTAAACATGCAATGTTATAGAACTCACATGCAACACAAGGTTCTCACAAATTTTCTTATTATTTATTTTAATTTTCTTTTACTATATTTTCATGAAGAATCAAGGTTTTCTAAAATTAAAAAATTGATAAAATAATAAAATAAAGAATTATCATTAAGGTTATAGGAACTCACATGTAATAATAAAAGTTATAAATTCAGTATTAATCATTAATTAATCTTACTTTATCACTTCATTAACTATTTTTCTTAGTTTATAAGATATATTCTTTCTTGAAATATATTCGAAAAGGAATACATAAAATTGATTGAATGAAGCATAATATATATAGGTTATTATCTTCATCACTTGCATGTTTGATAGATATATATGATGTTAGTTTTAGGAGATTTTTTCCTTTATTTTCACTGTAAGCTTTGGGAGAAGAACACACACTTTATCATATTTGATCGTTAAAAAATATATATATAATTCGTTTATTACAGTATTTCCGTATAATTTTGTTTCAATAAGTTATTATACTGTAACTACTACTACACAGTAGCGATAATTATAAAAGAATATATATAATGATAATAAGATATATGTGCATGAGGTTATGGAGGGTGAGGCTGCATAATTGTCGTTTAGCTAGGTAAAAATGATAGGTAAGAAATGTTGAGCTAGGAAGTGATGTGAGAATTGGGAAACTATGGTGGTGTGGGTCAAAGATAAAGCTAAGGGTGTTTGGGGAAGCTGGGTCGCATGCATGAAAGGAAGTGAGTCCCACACAGTGGACGAAGCGGTGCAAACCCATCATTAGGGCCAAGACAACGCCATCATTTCCACGTGTCCGTGGACCATGCGTTATTCATTTCATCATTTCATTTACAATGATAATCAATAAAAATAAAAATTTAGTTAATATTACCCAACCATTTAAATTGAATGTTTTATTTTTTTATATTTCATATATTTTATTTTTAAGTTTCGAATATTCTATTTCTAAAAAAATATAAAGTTGGCTGAAATTATTTTGAGTTTTGAATGTTCTATAGTTTTCACTGTGGATGTTTTATAAACAATAATTTCGGATGTTCTATTTTTTATTAGCTGATTTGTTGGTTAAAAAATTATTAGTTACCTATATTTTTTTTTCATTTGACGTATCATACTAATTTTGTATTGGGCAATTCACCACATTACACCATTACAATTCCAATATTATCAAATTACACCAAAATCAGATAAATGATCAGATTACACCGTTCCCAATATTCTATGGAATCCGTGGTAGGGTGTAGGAATTTGGTAAATCCGTGCCACTCTATCGCGGATTCAGAATTGCAAGAAAAAAATTGGAGGAATCCGTGGCAGACGGACCCTGCCACGGATTCAGGTGATGATGAAATGAACTTAAACGGATCCGTGGCAGGGTGCCACGGATTCAGGTTCGTGGAGGATTCAGTGTGTCACGCCTATAAATACCAAGTGGTGGTCCCTGGTGAGGATGTGTGGCGAGCTAAGATGGCGGAAGCGGAGGCGGAGGCGGAGGATGGAGAGCGGGACATTAGGCGGCGAAGCAAAGCGAGCCGGTTGGAAATGGGTGGATTAGGTAATTATTAAAGGAGTTTGGCCAACGATACTTTTACCGGTGATAGTCCTCTTGCACATCAGCCGGGTTAAAGTACGTCGGGCCGTTCTCCATTAAATAACCATTGCTGAGATATGACCACCTCAGTTGAATGGTTTAATACCAGGTCAATATTTACACTTTCTGAGTTTATTAACGATGAAAGTGTAATGTACGAAGTCTTTTTTTGGTCTATTGTAATAATTTACGATTCCGTTAGTGTTGTTTAATTTGCATTTGTTGTTTGTAAAATAAAAATTACATAGCAAAATATAATATACGAAGTCTTTTTCCAATTAACTTTTGGGTTCTCTTAATTATTTATATTTTCTTTTTTACGTAATGTAGATAATGCTTTGAAGTTTCAAAATACATAAATATAAAACATAAAACATTAAAAATATAAAACATAAATACATTAAAAGTATAACACAACTCTATTAATTCATAAATATGTTCATAAATACATCAAATAACGCTTTGAAGTTTCGAAATACATAGCTTAGTGCGTGAAATAAAATATATGAATAAAAATGATGAAAGAATCCCCAGGGGTCAAGATAAATATAATGTCATGGCGGGACCAAAATAAATCTCATGCCCAAGCCAAGATAAATCTCAAGCTCAAGAGGATTCTTGAGAATTCTTGGGGTACCTGTAAGATGATGCTACGCCATATATCTGGCGTAGGCTCATGTCGGTACATGTTCCTCTCTAAACCTCAAACCCTAAACTCCAAGCCCTCTCTCATTCGAAGAGATGAAAAGCTAGACACATCTTTCTACCTTTTTTATAACTTCTTTCTAACTATTCTCTCTCATTTTCTCTCTCTAACACGTCTCTCTCTTTCTCTCCTTCACTCTGGATCCAGGCGATCCTGCCACGGATTTATATAGAATTTCCGTTACCCTGAATCCATGGCACCCTGCCACGGATTCCTCCAATTTTTTTCTTGCAACTCTGAATCCGCGGCAGGGTGGCATGGATTCACCAAATCCCTACACCTGCCACGGATTTCATAGAAATTAGGAACGGTGTAATCTGATCATTTATCTGATTTTGATGTAATTTGATAATATTGAAATGTGAATTGAATATAGTGGTAACTTGTCGTTTTGTATTTCATAAATATTTTAACTCAAAACACACTTCTTGTCTTTTAAATGTATGATGATGACGATGTGAGTTCTGTTAAAAATATGAAAAGGTTCTCTACGTACACTGATATCTTAGATTAAGGGTAAATAAAAAGAGATAGAATGAAGTAAAATTAATGTGTGATATAACCTTTTATTTTTCAAAGTATTTGTTTGACACTACTCAATTTTTATGTATTTATTTAGGACCGGTTACTTTATTATCATAAAATGAAATATTATTGATCACATGTAGAATAGGAGAATCAAATTCTATCCTAAGGTGATGAATTTCAAGTCAATAAATCTCATATTTTCTCTTTTTTTTTTTAAAAAAAAAAACTAATATAAGTAATTCTTATTGAATTAGAATCCAACTAGTAGATATACACACGAGACGTTATTATCTTTATGTGGACGTAACTCATGACTTTTCCTTATGTATGTTACATCCTCTTTTTCTTTTCCTTTTTCTCTCTGGAAAGAGAAGGAGGGAAAGTTATGGAAGAGGCATGGTGAAATACTTGCCACTTCATGTAAGGGAAAGCGGGTGCAAACTAGCAGTGAAAGGAGAAAAGGGATTTTGTTTTAATTGAAAAGGATATATATAGTTGAGACTTGAGACTTCCAGTTCCAGAGAATATAATGGAAGACAGTCCAGTCCGACTACACAGTAAATATATAGAGTTTGCATTGCTGATTATTTTCTCTGTAATTGAATGGCTAAAATTTGAAATCTAGATTAATTACTTCTTATATTTTATCTAATGGTAGGGTAAAAAGTATCACTACAATAATGTTAAAAAAACCAACAATAATATTTTTTCTAATTAAATTCATGTTGTGAATCATTCTCTTTTCCACAAACTTTTTTTCTCTTTGATTATACGTTCTTTCAAATTTTTTTAGTAATGCTACGGAACCAATGTTAAGATTAATTAATAGGAAGCCAATGAATATAATTTGAAAAATAATGAGTAATAAAATAAAAAAGAAAAAAATAAAAAAATTAATATTAATTTTCTATTGTCTCCCTAATATTGATTACCAAGAATTTCTTTTTTTTTTACTTTGCTTGATTATATATTATGCTTCTCTTATATTTTCCTCCCACATCTCTTTTTATTATTGTTTTTTATTAAAACATGATTGAAGGGGAGAAAAAGAAAAACCTTGGATACAGATTAAATGGGATAAAGAAGCCTTTCTATCTTGCATCCTTTAGTAGGATCTTATAAACATTTGGGAGGTGAGTCAAAAAAAAAACTTAATTCTCTACTTTTCTAGTTAAAAATCAATCGCGAATCAATTTAAGTTGATCTGAGGCTAGTTCAAATTTTGCCTTATTTATATAGCAACTCTTTAGCCAATCAACAACTTAGAATTAGAATAGGGGTATGCATGTGTATGGGTAGTCCAATTATCCAATTAAAACTAAATCAATTCGATTATATCAGTTCAAAATTCAATGGGTAATCGGGTATAATGAGTTTAGATCTAAACCAACTCGATCTTAATCGGTTCGGATATTATTTTGATGTTACAATACTCAAACCAACCCGATTATCCAATTAGGTTTATATTAATTTTAAAAAAATAGAATATAATAATATAGATACAATTTTATTCTTCCTAACTCAAATTATCATATTTATAGTTATTAAAAAAATTATTATATTTATTTAAGTATAAATTTAATAATATATTATCTTTTATTAATTTTTTATTATTATTTATTATTGACATAAACACTTTTTTATATTTTTATTTTTTTTTTTAAATTTTATTCTCAATCGGTATTCAATTACCCAAACCAATCCAATCCGAATTTAATCGGTTCGGTTTGGTTCAGATTCACTTGTTAAAAATTTCAAATTCAAACCAATTAAAATTTAATTGATTCAGTTCCTATTTTCCTCCAAATCCGAACCAATCTAACCCTTGCTCACCCCTAATTTAGAGAATACCTGAAAAAAAAAAAAAAAAACCACACACTGTTCAAATCTTTTTCCGTGTAGGCTTTTTTTTGTTATAAATTCACTCACACATGATATGGGTTCATATACCACACACTGCGATGTGCTCAGCCCAGTTTTGTTTTGGACCTTTCGGCCCATTTAAAAAAAAACAAGCCTTGCAGTGCCGTTGGTTTTGTTTGAATGGGCACTAAGATGAGGCTTTGTTGTGTTTGATAATCGTGTTGAAGTGGGTGAGCTACCAAACTATAAATAGCACTCTGTCCAGAAAAAAAAAAAAAAACTATAAATAGCGCACACACACACACACCCCAAAATTAACTTCCTAACTCAGCTACCAAACTAACACCTCGTAACTAACTATGCCACCTCAGCCTAACTAACTTCATTGGGTTAATTGGGCTGAACGAACTTGTAGCGTTATGTGTTGGCGCTTTTTAATGTTAATAAAATTTCAAGTCCAAAAAATCTATAATAAAATTTTTCTGAGAAGTTAACCAAAAAAATGAAAAACCATGTTAATAAAAGTAAGCATGCGTTGCTAATTGAGATCAGCACAACCGTTTAATAATTTTGGTTTAGTGCATGACTCTTAGTCTTTTGTGAATTGTCACGAGTTTGAACTTTGATGTTTGAATCCCCCTAACACCATTAAACCCTCACTTGGTGGATAATAATCCTGCGTGGGTGACCTTCCTTCATGTTTTTGATATTATAATTCGATTGAGTGTTCTTAGCTTTTTGGTTTTTTTAAAAGATCAGTCACTTAGCTTGTTGTTATGTTGTTGTCAAGGTATAAATTTTACTATACTTCGCAGTCCTCAGGCAAATTAGTAATCATTTTTATACTTAAAATAATAGTATTTTATATTTAATCAATAACATACAAACAATGATAATCACAATATGTCTCATTTTTTTTTCTCCCTGTAAAGTGATGTTATGATTTATGATTTTATAGTATATATATGTCATAGTCATAAGTCATCGCATGTAATAAGCGGAAATATATCTTTGGGTGAAGAGGTGTTGATGAAATTATTGGAGGTTCAATTTGATGCCAAAATTTCCAAGAAATTTTGTTATTAGGTATACTTGGTCAGCGTTGGACCTTGCAGTGGTAGTGGTGGTGCATGTATGGTAGTCGTAGGCTTCGCCTTCTTTCAATTCCGGCCATCCCTTTCAAACTAGAAGAGACAAAACAAATCTATTGACTATCTGACTATATAACATTAAAAATTTATTAACATAAAGACTGCCATATTGTGTATTATTATCTGTTTGTACATTAATAGGCGGATAATCATGGACCAAGAAGTTTGTGGGATATTCCGTGCTGCTTTTTGAAATCCTTATTTTTCATTCTTAAATTTTGCTTTTTTATTTTTCGCAGTATTTTATAATCCGACAAGTTAATAACTAATCTGTCGTGAAACTGAATTTCATTTAAGGATTTGTCGATGCTTGCTGGGGAATGGATTACCGTATCTATAATGCGAAATTCTTAAATTTTGCTTTTATTTATATGTTAGCTGGTTAATTTTCATAGTTTGGGCCCGTTGCCACCAATGCAAATGTTCACACATGTTAAAACCGCAGTTAGTAATTAGTAGGGGAACAATTTTTTATTATGTCTTTTTTCTTTCAATTATTTAACAAAATAATATTTTAAGAGCATTAGTAAAAAGAATAAGGAAAAATTATAAAATTTTCAACATATTAAATATAGAAAAAAAATTTTAGTTAATATTGAATTTGTATTTTCGTGGTAAAGTATTTTCCGGCGACACTATTTACCTATTAGAATTTAGAGGCACATAGTTTAGATAAACAAACCTTGAAATAAATAGATCTTGATTCTTGAATCTTGAGTGATTGTCTAGGTACTTCTTTAAAGAAGACTCTGTTTTGAGCAGTTTATTATCCTACATCAAGCAACACCCACCTAGATTCACATAAAAAATTAGTAACCAAAATAAATTATTTATATAAAATAAAATAATATTGCCACATAACTAACTTTAGAAAGTTAATAATTAAAGAGTAATTTTAGGTGTACACTAAAATCAACCACCAAATTAGCCACTAATATGTAATACGTATTAAATATTAAATATATACTAAAAATGAGTTTAACTACAAATGTATTTTGTATTTCAAAATATAATATACACTGATCGCTGATTTTGGTGTGCAAATAGAATTATTCATAATTAAATTATTATTCAAAATTTAAAAAAATTATCATTAAAATTAAAAAATTTATGATCTAATAAGAATAAAAATATCATATATATAATTTATTAATTATCATTCATAACTCATTTACCATAATCATTAAGTACATTGAGTTCCAAATATATTAGTTACCAAAATTTTTTCAAAATAAAATATTAGCTAATATTAATTAAAAATTATTGCCCCAACAAAATTAATCAAATAATTAAACACTTATTAGAGTTATGTTATTTACACATTAAAATTCGCAATAAAAATCAGTCATTGGTATATAATATATATTAAAATATAGCATAAACATCCAATCCGGCCGCTAACCGTTTTTAATTTGGACAACGTCACCTTTAATAATCCGAAAACCACAAGCCGACCCTCAAGCATTTAAAAATTGGGACAAATAGGTCCTTAAAATCGATTATCAACCCTAAAACCTAACGACACAAATGGTTTTAAGAGCTTATTTGTCTCAATCTAGTGATTAAAGGTTGGATTGAGGTTTTCGGATTATTAGGGGTGGCGTTGTACAAATTAAAAAAATTGTAAAGATCGAATTGGGTGTTTATTTTAAAATATAAAATATATTTTAAAATAATAAAACTACATATATTCGTATATAAATATACAAACACAAAAAAAATATATAAATATACAGTTGTTGATTTTGATATTTAATTTTAATGTACAAATAAATTTTTTATAATCACTTAAATATATATTAAAATTTAGGGTAATGCTATTTGAACAAGTGATTTTGGTCAATCAAGTGCAACTAAGTGATTTATTTGTATGCTAAATAGAAGATTATTTGGGTATAAAATAGTATAAAAAAGTGCACATAAATAAAGTTCTATTTTACACCCAAATAATATTCTATTTAACATATAAATAAATCACTTGGTTAGCCAAAATTACTTATTCACATAAAATTAGGTAAAATTTAAATCCCGTATTGTATATATTGGAATATCTAATAGTCAGCCACAAATTAAACCCGTATGAAAAGAAAGAAAAGGAAAATTCATTGTTAGATTTTGCTCAAGCTGTTTAATCATAGTAAAAGTCAAACACCTTAATTAATAGTATGATGTCCCTTTTTAACTTAAACGAGGACGTTACAACCTACAAAGATCAAGATATATACAAGGAAAGATTTTGTAGACCAGTAGGGTTAAATGATATATAGAATATTGATTATTAAAAAAAATTATATATAGAATATTTAAAATTATAAAAAAATTTAAATTACCAAAGGTGTGTTTTACACTTTTACCCATTAATAGAAAAAAATAAAACACAAAATTTATGTTTTTCCCCATAAATTGCTTTTTTTTAAAAATTATTTTATGTGTTTTTTCCATTCCTTATTCTTCTCCTTTTCATATGAAGAATTTTTTTTTAAAAAAATACCAAATTGCAGATTTTTTAATTTCTATGCTTGTTGTATGCATTTTTATTTTAAATGTATTCTTATAAAGTTGTCTAGTTAGAATATAGTCAAACTGAAGTTACCCGTTGAATAATAAGTTCAGCAAATTACATATGAAAGTATATAATTATATATGTAATTATATTTGGTATTGATGTTGGACTTTAAAGTTTGACCTTCCATCAATGATTGGAAAGCAATGGAACAGAGCCGCATAGGACGCCGCCCAATATATCCCAGCTGGAAGAGAACACAATCATTCACCCGCCACCTTAGAAAACAAACCATCGTACTTTCATCGCCTTCTATTTCTGCTTATGTTTCTGTTTCTGCTTCATCCAAGACGGAAAACTAAATCATAGACGCAACCAACTAATAATATTTCAATTAAAAAAAAAAAAAACCATAAAACAAAGAGAGAAATTAAAAATATAAACAGAAAAGTTGCTAAGGACGAAGGTCCTACATACTCCTTCGATGTTAAGATCAAAACTACTACTTTCCTATGACTATGACAAGTAATGAGTGTAGTGACAACCTCTGTTTAAGGACCAGCTCTACAATTCTCCGCCTCTCTTGCACGATCCTTTTTTTATAATTATAATTGTAATTATAATTATTTTTCAAAAAATTAAGAATATTGAGAACTATTTTTTTAGATATAATAAAAATTAAAATATCTTATATGTACTTATTTTGTGTGGTGTATTATTCAAGGTTGCCACGAGTAACTAACTGATTCTTTTGGTGCTGAGTTAGTTCTTCCTTATCTCTTTATCCACTTGCTACTTACTATTCGATGACAAATACTGAAACTGAAACATTTTTAGCGTTCGTTAGTTTTAATATTATTAACACGGCGTTGTTGTGCCACTCCTGTTCCTATCTTTATCCCTTCAACCCTTTGGCCTCTTCCATCTCACTAAGAACCAATCAACTTCTTCATAACACACAACCTTCAGCACTAGCAGCAAACACAACCTTGAGCATATATATTTGAATAATTATTATTCCACTAAATCTGAACCAAACTAATTAACAACATAGAAGATCAAAATTAAAATTTATTTGAAACGAAATTAAGCAAAGCATGGTTTAATTAACTTGGTTCCATATTTGTCTAGGACCAGCCGACGGACCCACCACCGCCCCACGGAGGTTTGGCGGCCAAACTTCTTACAAATTACAACACACATAATACACCTGACTTTAACGAGGGAAAATAGAAGCAAAATATATTCATAAAACTACTAGCTAGCTAGTACTAATTAATATAACACATCTTGTACTACTTGCCGTTCTTCTAAGGCATCATGCATCTTTCATAGGTCCTTGTGCTAATCATGGATTAAAGTGCGTGGAAGGAAATTAAACTTTTACTCTAATAAAACTACATGAGAAATTACGAGGGAAATAAATAAAACGAGAAAGAAATGAAAGAAAGAGGTGAAGGGGGGCAGCCAGGCAGAGTTACAAGTTACAAGCCCCACTCTTCACCCTATCGCAAACAAAACATGATTGATTATGGATGGCATCATATCATCATCATATCATATACATGTAATAACAGTAACGATTAATCTTGATGGTCAAGAGAATCTTCTTCAGTTTCTTCGGGTTTCGGAAACTCGTTCAAGTCTGGCTTTTCAGAATTGTTTTGATGGGTGGAATTAGCGGAGTTTGATGAAGCCTGAAGAGCAGCGTCCACTCTAGCACCAACCTGTGTGGCTCTTCTGCGTATGGAATCGGCGGTTATGTCTCCTTCTTCAACGGCTTCGCCGTTTTGCTCTTGGAAGAGCAAGTCAGGGAAGTTGAGGCGCGCGGACGGGCCTCTCAGGTAGAACACGGCGGTGTCGTAGGCGCGTGCGGCGGCTATCGGTGTTGTGTATGAACCCAGCCATATCCTTGACCTCTTGTTCGGTTCTCTAATCTCCGCCACCCACTTCCCCCACTTCCTCATCCTTATTCCTCTGTACGGCTTCTCTTCTTGCTGTTGCTGTTGATGCTGTTTGCGTTTCTCCGAAGAGCTGTTGCTGCTGCTTCTTCTGCCTTTGGTTCTCGTCGTCGTGGTGGAATTATTGGTGGAGCAACAGTCTCTTTCTTCTTCCATGGAAGCTTTCTTTGCCGCGCGCACCGACCTGGATGGCCCCTTTGCTACCTACCGATGATAACTAAAGGAAGGAAGAAGATTAAATTATTATAAATTATAAATTAGATTAAATTAAATTAAACTAAACTAAATAGATGGATATTGTTTCTTCATCTTTACTTCTCAGAATAAAATATGTATATGTGATCGGTTTGTGAGTTGCAAGGAAAATTAAACCTCTATGGGAGATTCGGTTCATACCCTGAACTAATAAACCTTCCTCCCCCGAAGCTCGTTGCTGTTCTATTCGATTGTATTTATATGCCGTAACAAATTAAATTAAATAAAATAATTATTTATGATGTGTCAAAATTTTTGTTTTAGTTAATTTATTTTTTGGTAACAATAATAATGTGTCAAGATGGATGAAGTGAAGGAATGAATTTCCCACTTGGCTGCTAGTCTGTCGTGTCGTACGGCCGCCACGTTGAGCTTTCTTTAAGATAAATCCAAAGATGGCCGACACAATCCATCACACATCACACAACACACTATTCTTTCTCTTCTTTCTCTCTCTTTGGCACTATGGATCTTAAGAAAGAAATTAAGAAAATAAATAGCTATTTTACCCGGATAACATACGGCCCATGTTGCATTTTTGTGGGCGATACCACCGCCAAAAGTGGACGACATACGCTCTCTTCTTCTACCATGTTATAATAATAATAATAATAATAATAATAATAATAATAATTTTAATCGCACTGAATTTAGAACATAATTGTTTTAATCCTTATAATAATAATAATACCTATGAAATCACTTTTCTTTAACAATATAGGTAAAATTTTAATAATAATGTGTATTAAAAATTAATTATTAATTATTGGTCAATATAAAAAATATATATTCAGTGTTTTATTAAAATAAATTTAATTATTTTCTTATTATAAATTTAATCATTTTAGTGACTAACTATTTAATTAAAATATAATTAATATACATACATAAATAATAATAATAATAATAACAATAATAATAACTCCTCTTTGTATCTAGCATTTTATATTGAAAATTTGAATTCTGATAATAAAAACAGATAATAATACAACAGCACCGTTTTGTTTCCCACACAAATAAAACGGAAGGCAAATGTTGCTGTACAGCTACACTTCTGTTTCCTTTTCTGTTTTGGCAGCAATCTTTACTTTAGTCGGTCTGTTTTTTTGAGCAGCATCGGTCTTGTTCGTATAGTAAAAAAAAAATATACGTGTTTTGATACCAATAACAGTAGTGCTACGTATGTTAGCAACTTGGCACATTGCTTGGCAACCGTGGGGCGTGGCCTCATTCATTCACGGTTGACAGACACCAATAATAATTAAAAATTGTTTGTTTAGTTTATTTCTTGTGTTGTTTTTTATTTCTATATGTAATAAGGTACAAGCATGAGAATATTGATAATACTGTATACCATCATTATATTAAACTTGAAATAATCTTTAATTAAATTTTTTGCAAGTATTGCAACATATATCAAGTTTATTAATTCAAATAGTACTCAACAATATTTAAACACTTTTTTTTTTTTCTAAATCAATAGAAATAATTTGAAACAGTACTCAATAATGTTTAGTTATTTATGATACCTAAAAAAACACTACATTTATGTTTTGAAAAAAAATATACTAATTTTTTTCTTAAAAATATATTTAGTTTTGATTGATGAGAGACTGTTTAATACATAATGTTTATTATTTCAAATAGTACTTAATAATATTTAAATATTTTTTTGTCTACGAAATAATTTTAAATAGTACTCAAATGTCCCACCCAAAAAAAATTTATAATTCATTATCCCTACACAATTATACTAATAGTTACTGGCAGATAAATTCATGTAAAATCTGACAGTAATTTAGACAGTTTAAATAGATTTAAATAGATTTGTAGTATTATTCATGTAATAAAGACATGACTTATATATTTTGAAAAAGAAAATAGACTAAACTTTTTTAGGTGAAATATACAGGTATCACACAATTTTAAAAGTATTTTATAAATACAAGTAAAAAATATTATAGTTTTATACAAATTCATTAAATAATGAATTGATAAATGTCCAACTATCTTTTAAGTACATAATTACTATATTATATTTTGTCATTTTTCGTCACGGATACCATCGTAAATATCAACGAATATTAAATTTTAGCATTTTTTTTTAAAAATATAACTATAACATACTCAAACTCAATAGTCAATACAACATAATTTAATATATTAAAACATATAATTTCAATATAAACATAATAAAATTCAAATCCAACATACTCAAATAAATTTAAATGTTTTAATTTTTAGCCGAAAAAACTAGAAAATCAATTTTGAATAATAATTTAATATTGAATATATAAATTATGATGATAATTCATATATCAATCCTGCTATATTACCAATGACAGGATAACCAACAGGAACCAATAATTCCAAAACCTATCATCACCATCAATCTCTCGCAGCATCACTCCTTATTTTTCTTCTACTCTGTCTCTTTCTCCCCTTTCCTCTTCTTCTCCTTCTTCATCTTATCCTTCTTCTCCACTTCCTCACGTTGCATCCCTTCCAACAAGGACTTTCACTTTTCCAATCATCGATATTGAGAATTGCTATTCTTAAAGCCATCAGTCTCTTGAAAAATTTTGGATAAGGAGACGGCAGCCATAGACGACATTTTGAAGCGGTTTGATGTGATGGCGGACAACTTAGGAGAGTTCGCAAGAGGAGGAGGAGAATGGGCGTCCGGCGAGTTTTGCAGCAACTATGGAGGGTTCACACTACAGGTTTCAGTTGATTCGTGGAAGCAAAAAAAGAGTTATGCCTTGGATGATCACATAATTGATGTTTGAATGTTCACTTGTTTTAGATTTGATGATCATTTGATTCTATTTGGATGATCATTTGTTTCTATTTGAATGATCAATTGATTGTGCTCCGATTTATGACTTTTTTATATATTATTGGCTAATTATTGTTAAAAAAAGTATTGGTTCCTAAACTTTTTCTTCATATATATAATAATCATTGCTAGGTAATCAATAAAAATTCAGCCAACATTAGTCAACAATTTAAAGTGGATGTTTTATCCTTTTATGTTTCGGATGTTCTGTTTTTAAGTTTCGGATGTTCTGTTTCTAAAAAAATATAAAGTTGACGTTGTTGTTTTAGGTTTGAGATGTTCTATAGCTTTCATTATGGATGTTCTAAGTTTCGGATGATCTATTTTTTGCTCGTTAATTTATTGGTTACAAAATTATTAGTTACCTATATTTTTTCTTCATATAAATTTTAGATGATAACTTAATTATTGGTTCCCTAATGACTCCTAACATTGATTTCATAGCATTGTTCATTTTAATATAATTTATACAATTTTGCTTATTATCTAATGAGACTTTTATATAATTTTTAGTGTGGCCGGGGATTTAGTAAATTTTAATTGACAGGTCCTCGTTAAATTTTATTGCAGATAATTTTTGCAGTATCCGTAGATCTGGGAAAAATTTTAATTCTGTGATAAACTTTTGGTGTTGAGAAGAGAAAAATGAAGGAACAAAGATAAAAAAAAATATAATCATAAAAGCAATTGTGAAATAAGAGCAGGAACTTTAATCCCAAATTGAAAGAGTTGTCCAATCTCTTCACTTCTCCAAATTTTTAAAATATAAGATTTACAAATATATGATTATCGGTTCCGTTATCCATACATCATTTTGCTAAATATCAATTTAACATTGGTATAAAATATAGTTTTTATTATGTTAATTGTTTTTCACTTGTTTTCTACTTTGTGTGTTACACTTATAAAACTATATTTTTATATGGATGTAAAAGTGATATGTATAAAAAGAGTGTATAAATAATATTATTCTATGATTATAATGGTGCGGTAGTTACTTTTAACAAGTGCATGCTTGTTGTATATTATTTTAAGTTTGCCGTTACTAATTCGTGTATGTTTTCTGAAACAAGTGGAATTTGAAATTTTGAAACGGTTCTGTTATTCACACACATTTTTTATAGATATTAATTTGACATCTTTATAAAATATGATTAATGTGTTAACTGTTTTTTTTTTTTTGTGGTCCACTTATAATACTCATATTTTTATACAAACACAAAAGTAATGATTGCAAAAAGAAACGTGGATAGCATTATTCAATATTCATTTTGAAATGCAACAGTTATTCTAGCACATAAAAGTGTTTTATTTGGCAATAATTGATTATTGGAAAATAATTAAAGAAAAATTAGGAAGAATTTATAGAAACACGTTTGATCGTTATGGGAATGATCTTAATTAAAGTGACAGAATAAAGCCCAAATGTATGTATTTTTACCACACAATTTATTTAGGTGGTAAATTTGGAATGCATGCATTCATTTGATTTTTACCAATATGAATAGTGACAAAAGTTCTGTCATAAAATACCTCAAATTTATTGTATAATAATGATCCATCTAAACTTTTTTTTTCCTGAAAAATAATATATTATCTTAACTTATTAATTCAATATTTAAGGAACAAAATAAATTAATAATCAAAACTAAAACAAAAATATTTTAAATTTCTTATAGGAACCAAAAATAAAGAAAATGAATATTAACTTATTTGAGGAGAGTTAAACACTATAGTTGTTCTTGAATTATCAACTACTTTCTCTTGTTAAGGTGTTAATTAATATATAAGTTTAGTATATATATCCATCTATAATATATATAGTAAAAACATTTGTTTATAGATTAGGGTTTGTCGGAATGATAATTATGGGTTTGGAGGGCACATAATGGGACAAGTGGATGAGATCAAAAGAGTAGGGTAAGTCGGTGGTAATGGACGGCTGGATGGGGTTCGAATTAAGGATGGCTTTCCGTCCACGCAATAATCAAATCTCTTCTCTATTCTGTTTCTATTTATTCCTTTTCCTATGAAACCTCTTTTCTATTCCACTCTTTCCATCTTTCTTTAATTTAATCACTTCACAATTATTATAACCTAGCATTTTCTCGGTCTAATAACTATTTAATATTATTAACCAATCACATGCTGTTATTCGATTCTTAAATGATAATCTTAATATATACTAATATGCTAACATAACCTTTTTTTTTGTTTATTAATAATTGGTAATTACTATATAGTATTCTTAAATTGATAATTATTAATCAACTTATTTTTTTAAATGATTATTCACATGATAATGTAAAAATTATTTTTTTTATTAATACATAATATATAATTAAGTTTATGTAAACATCGTAACAGTGGATGGTAAGTATAGGAATGTAATAAACCCTAAAATATAAAAATCAATGATTTAAAAGATTTGTGATGATGAAATGATAGCTTAAACTGTGAAGTACACTGTCCAAAAGGGAAGGAGGTAAAACAAGTTAACAACGCAGACAATTTCGCTGAATTTCCTCAAATGGTGACATGTGAGGATCTCTAATAGCTAGGTCCATGGGCATGATAGGGCTGATGAGATGGTTTCAAATAAATTAGAGGTCCTGAAGATCCTTGAAAGTACAATCCTAATATGATGATTTTGTTTGCATGCAATAATAGAAAGAAAAGTTAGGGAATAAATAAAAGAAGAGGATAAAAATATTTTTATTGTATGTATATATACACGTAAGTCCTGCATATAGAACAGCTTAATTATCTCTTATATAAGAAACACGGATATGGATACGAGACATGATACGATTCGTGACACGACGATATGCTAAATAACAAAATATATTTGGCTAAAAACACATAAGACGAAGTGTCCTTAAAGTATTCAACACGTTGACATGACAACTTATAGAAGTGTCCATGCTTCATAGACTCAGTATTGTGTTTGTTGGACAAAGACTGGAACTCAAACTTCAGTTTTAGTTCCAGAATTTCAGTATTTTTAGTACCTCCAAATTGAAGGGACTGAGAGACTAGGCTGAGACTGAAACTTTAATAATATTTTTTTATTCAAATACCTTCTATTAACATTATAGTTTTTAATACTAACATTTATTTCTGCTACATTAACTTAGTTTATTTTCTATCTCTCAGTCTCTATCTCTAATTAATTTTAAATCAAACATAATACTCAAATTTATTTCAATTTCAGTCTCTCAGTCTCAATCTTCAATCTTAATTTCTCTCCCGTATACACCCTTATAGTTTTCAACTTATATATATTCAAAAGCAAACAAATTATAAAATATTCGCAGATAGTATTAATGTATTTTTATTATAACAGTCCAAAAAGAAAATAATAATAATAATTTTAATTAAGTGTGTCGGATGTTAGGTCATCATCAACTTCCAACGATACAGATTCATCAAATTAAAATGATCACTCCCAACGGCAAACACTTTTCCCGATTACCTTCGCGTAACAATTAAACAACTTCTGAATATCAATAATTTTATTTATATATTAAAATTATTAATATATAATAGACATTAAAATATAAAATACATATATGTAGTTTAATAAAAAATAAAAAAATACAAAGTTCTTGTATGCACACAATATATTCATCAACGAACCTTCTCACATGGAAAGAAATTAATCATTTATCTTAAAATTGAAATTCGTTGAGTTTAACCCTAAAAATTAGTTTATGAAGTTAGAAAAACTTCATTTTTATATATTTTTAATAGTTTATATTCTTAATAGATATAGGAGTTATAATATTTTACACTAATCGTGATTTATTTTTTTATTTTATATTTACAAGGGATCACGAGAGGAACCAATTCAATGTATCACGTAAGACCAAGAAAGAATGATGGAAATTAAAATTTAGCTGATGTAGAATTTTAGGGCCCCACCTGAATGCCCAACATGGAGAATAGATTTTCTCCGTCGGCAGTCCATTTTGTCCACTACTACATACTACTACTATTAATAATTAATTAATAAATTAAATAACAAAATTTCCAATAAATTTGGTTGAATTAAATCATGACGAGTTTGACATTATTATATAATAATAATATACTCTAATGTCCTAATCAAAATTTACTAAAACACAATACTATACTACTCTATACTATATAGGACACTATAGATTTTAATAATAACAAGTGTGTATCTAATCTTTTAATTTGGTTCGCCATCATGCAAGTTTTTTACACAGTAAAGAATAAAGATGCATGAATTGGACAAGATAGAGAAGTAGTGCAAGTTGGTGTTCCTTCATTATATATGTGTAATTTGAGGAAGGATAACTAATAAGTAGCACCCTGAGTTGTCGTTTAGGGGATAACTAGGAACCATAATGAAGAAAGCATTCACAAACAGAGTCATAAATATTATTAAAACACATGTTTTGCGGCGACGAGACAATAAACGGCAACTACTAATAGTAACTTAAGACTAGCAGCGAATATGTAACATCACTATCCCCCAACGGCACCATCACTACCAAGATTCCTTCCTCTTATTCAATGCATCGCCATATATAACGAGCGAGCGTGATGGATAGATCTTTCTTTGTCTATATTCATTTTTCCCAGTGATATCAAAATTAATTAATACAATTAAATTAACTACTTAATTTCGCTCTTGACTAATGTTGACATGTCTACTCCTTTTGCTCATACAAATACAAACTATACAAACACATTCCTATCAATATATTGACAAAGAAGAACACTGCGAGATTAATAGAGAGAAAAAGACAAGAGCAAGCCAATTTACTAACCCTAAACATTAATTTACTAACCTAATTCATGGAAATATAATTTCCTCAATTTTATGACTAAAAAAAATTAGTTAAGGAGTGATTTGGTCCCTAAAACTCGGCAACTACAACCAATAGTTCGGCCCTCTATTCACACAGCTCGACTCGTTATGCATATAACTCGGTCATCTTACCTAAATTCCGTCCGTGTTAGTCTTATTATTCTTGACCCATTATATCTAAAGTTCAGGCGTTATCCATATAGTTCGATTATAAGATAATGATGTGGCCAACTATAGCTCGATTTTATTATTGTTTTATAACTCAGCAGACTCCTAATTAAATAAAGCACATACAAATAATTAATGATGAATATCTGGATGTTGTAACAAACAGTATTTACACTAATATTTAATCGTCGTATAAATCGATAAGCATTCAACAAATGTAACCTAACACACTAAAAAGTAGCTCAACTCAGCTATAATCTAATATCTATAAATAGACCTAGCTTATGCTAGACAATATATATTTTACTCTTCCTTCTAACTTAACTTTTAAAGGAACAAATTTTGACTTAAACGTCAAAATGTTCTTACAGATACTCTCCTATCATTTCTTGAATAGCCAACATATACTCCTCCCGAATAGTAGTAGACCACCTCCGCATCTGGACAAATTATATCTCTCCGGCTTGTCAGCCAGAATAAGTAGTATAACCTTGGTAATTCTGTTTGTTCTAATTAAAGTGGGATATACAAATTATATTTTAAAAACTGTTTGACTAGTTGAGAGACAATATAAATCATCTTAAAGTAGCTTAACTTTGCCTTCTTTAATTCTTTAATTACCGATGGAATACATAATTAAATCAATAATATTAAATATAAGAAAAGGTTTTTGGCGAAGACATCAATATGTCTTCCAGTGAAGATATTGAATCTTAACCATTAATTTGTGCTATTAAAATTTGATGTGTAACTAATGCTATCATTATGAGATAGATAAATTTCTAAATATGATAATATCCTCATCAGAAGAGATTTAAATATTTTCATAGTAGAATTTTCCTAAATATAATTCGTATCAATTATAGATATTGTATATATAAAATTATAAATATTAAGTCAAATAAAGCAATTTTAATGTTTTCTTTATGTGAAATTGGCCGAAATGATGACTTGATAATGATAAATCGTAGCTGAAATTAATTTAAAAAACGACCAACTTGGAAAATACTTATAGCAGTTTTTTGAAGATCAAAAGAGGCTGGGTTACATTGAGCAAGTGGAAAATTATTAAGCCAAATCAGAATTTTACTATTTCATAAAGTTTATCAAGTAGAGAAATGTTCACACAAGAGGGATCTTCTAGAGAACAAAAGGTTTTTTTTTTTTTTTTTTGGGTGACTACAAGAGAATAACAAGACTAGCTCTTAACTATAGAAGAGCCGGACAAAAGGTATTTATATATAAGACATAATTAAACAATCAATGATAGGTAGGAAATGATGGCATAATTAATTAACACACTGAATTATTATACATATATGCGTGGCTAGCTAGCTAGTAATAATATTAAGGCTGGTCTACCTATCACATATGGACAACAAAAGTTCAAAGCCGAAATCTTTTCATATATCTTAATCAACCTAACTCACATTATTTATTTGATCCAATCCTTCACTTTTTGTGCATCGGAATTGGTCCATATATTCACACTAAAAGGCAAAGTAGCCGAGTCATGAGACAATATACTAAGCAATCAAAAGGGTTTAAGTTTGAAGAAACTCAGTTAGATCATCATATATATAATCCTATATATATAAGTTATTGCCGTCATCTAATAATGGAAATCAAAGTGTACTTCACTTGCCTTTTTATTTAAGAAAAGGAATGTGAATCTTAATATATAAAACCAACCATATTAAAAAAAAACAGAATCATCACTTTCATCCAATACGCAGAAAAAGGTTCTGCTATATATTATTACAATATTGTAGCATGGCACTGGTGAACCTACCAGGGATGCTTCATGCTTGCTTCACAGCTTCAGTTGGAAGAGCCTCCTACCTTTTTTTTTTTGGTCATGGAGCCCCCTACCTTCTATATATTTTTTTTCGTTGATGGGCTTGTTTCATGTTGTTTTTAACTTTTGTTGCAGCTCAAGTTACTGATTATTATATTTTATATTGGGCCTATTTCCTCGGCCCAACTTAGTGAAGTTGGGTCAAGTGGGCCAGCCTGTCTTCTTTTACATTAATTTTTCGTTCTCTTTCGGTAACTTGTATAGCCCAATAAGCAGTAAAAAAAAGTGTGCATCCGGTGCCCGGTGGTCATGCCTGTTACTGTGTGATGATGCTGACCTGTACATGACAGAATGACACGTCATTGCTCTTACTTAAATTCTTTTTTATGATATCTTCCAAATCTCTCACGTGTCAAGAAGTAATTCATAGTAAATTTGAATTTTATTTAAAAGTTTAGAAAAAATATATTTTATGTCACAAATATTTATGGTGAAAATCAGTTTTATTATAATTTTTTTTTTCTCAAATATGCCACAAAGATATGAAATTTTTTTAAAAAGATACAATTACCATTTTGTATCTGAATTTTTTTTCCTATATATTACCTTATGAGTCCTAAACTGCATCAAACAAAAACAGTTACAACAAAAACCACAAAAAATGCTAAAAAACCCAAAATCGAGTTTACAACCAAATTGCTCACAGAAACTAACCTAACACAAAAGCAATCTACTAATAAATTTGTGAAATGAATGAATTATATGAAAAAATAATTGAAGTTTGCGAACCTCAACGAAATTAGTGTATTTGGGGTCTCGATTAACAACGAGGCGATGAACCTCGCATTCAAGCTTGTTATGAAATGAAGTGGTTTTCAAGAGAATTATGTTGCTTTCGAGACCTATAGCCTTTGCCCATTAGCTAAGAAGCAATAATAAATCAATAATAATCCTATATAATGTAGAAGCTCTGTCAATCCTACCAGAAATTAAAGGACAATGCAAGAACATAAATGGATAAACAGAAATAGTTATTAGTAATGAAGTAATAAATACATAGAGATGGGAAATAAATATGCATGATCCATGTATATATGTTGTCTTGATCTCTCCGGTTCCATTTCAGAAGAGACAAATTAAAGCATACAAGAGAATCAAAATCAAAAGGTCCAACATGGAAAACCCACTCCTCATGCAGCATCCTATGCAAAGATATTAAGGTATATCTCTCTCCACTTTCCTTCTTCCTTATTACCTAGCTTGAATGAAATAATCCAACTATTAATTCACCTTTCTTTCAGATGTATACTATTAACATTCTCTATTGAAGTGGAACTGTGTTAGATTTCAATAAACAATTAGCACCAAAAGGCATGGCAGCTAGCAGGAAAAATGAACAAAACACATTTGAGTATCAACAGATAGAAAGATTAAAAAGCTATAAGGAAAATAAGGTTATTAACACAAATAAAAAACCCATGGCAAACCAAATCAGGAAAAAATAAAACAGGGGAATAATGTAAGGCATCTTGCTTGAAGACTCAACCACTCCTCACAATCAGCATTGACAATGTTGATAGTTGACCTGTCATCAAAATCCCTATTACTAATCATTAATCAATTACAAAATAGTTCACACTTCACACAAACATAAGCAATTAGAAACTGGATCAATCAAGAGAGCTACCATAACTGGCTAAACAGAGTTTGCACCTTACGTGGCACTTGTTCATTAACATGAACTTGAGAAGTTTTATGAAAAATGGGAAGAATTAAAAAGCAAACTATTAATTTTTTTTTAAAGAAAAGCCTTTGATTAGCATCTAATGCACAGAAAAGGACAACGATTTACCGTTTGCAAACACGAGGAAAGTGCACAAGATTAGACAGAACAAGTGAAATAGGCATGGAAAAATAGTGATAGAAGAAGAAGATAGAATGGTTTCAGTAACTTACCTTGAAGAGAGGCACAAGAGGACAACATTTAGTAGAGGCGAGCCACGAGGAGACTAAGAGGGTAAGCAATGAGGATTAGAACCGCCGTGGAGTGAACGTGAGCCGCCGTCGTTTACTTTCAGCGGAGGCGGTTCTCTTTAACCGCTGCTATGGTTTTGGGGAACACACACCGACGGCGGTTTTCTTTGCCAGCCTCTGGTTTAGCGCCTCTAGAAATTGGTTTTGTTGTAGTGTTTGAGGGAGGGTATTTCCGTCATCACACATTAAACTTACTATCTTTTCACCATAAACATTCGTGGTATAAAACATACTTTTTTTCAAAAATTTATTATTAAATAATATATAAGGCAAAATTCGAATTCTCAACTTTTTTTTTTTTTAATACACCAACATTTTAACTTTGCCAGGAGACGTACTTTTCCATATACTCTATCTATCATTACCATCAACATTCAACACCAATTGTCTCATCTTTCTATTTTTTTTTTGTTGACTAATTGTCTCATCTTTCTTAAACCTTGTAGGATAGATAGTAACAGTCATAATCCTGTTTTCATGGACTTGGAGGAAGGAATGGGGGAGGGGATTTCTCCCTTATTTTCCTTCAAAAGAAAAAGTAGTAAATATCAAAACTACTCTCAAGATAGATCACCATGTATATATCTTTCAAACACTACATAGCCATTAGTTATAATTTAAATTTAAATAATGATGTCTTCTTTTCTCAGCTCAGCTGTATCAATATGAAAAAGCAATATAATAATTCAACAATGCATCATCATCATATTAATTTGTCAGACAATGATTATTAATTATTTGATTCATTGCTCCTTAGCTTTATAATGCTTTCTGTTCTGATAAATAACTTTAGAAGAATATATACTTAAATTTGTGGGAGATAGATTAAAGTGATAACATATTGGTTAAGGTTTCGATTTCAACATTAGACATGAAGAGTGATATTTCTGAGTTTTTCAGCAAAGAAGTATGCCTATGTAAATGCCACTTCACAACTAGTTTGCCATTTATGGTCGTATTTAGTTGTCTCCCTCAAAAGAAAGTTTGCCATATGGAAGAACCATTACTCATCGAATAAGACAAATTTTTACATATTTAAATGCTTTTCTATCAAACCTAACCAATTATTAGTTATATATTAAGCATAAAGTAAAACAAATAAAATGTCATGTTTGGTGCAACATCAGTGGCAGCGTGCATTCACTCATCATCACTCGAAACTCTCATCATACTCAATGGAATCCATTCAATAATAC
>JASCZI010241911.1:35527-53572 GCA_036250425.1 Stylosanthes scabra | reverse complement strand
GCATCTTCTGTAGACACCAGGGTTTCGCCAGAGAGAGTGAGTCCTTAATGAGGTGAACATGGAGGATTTATCCATGTTCCAAAGACCTAGGACCGTTGCTCTGGAAGATGTGAACCCTGGGACTTATGGAGGGTGTTGATCCACCCACTCGACCGATCAGTAGAGTGTGGCTTCGCGGGTTACATGCTAAACATCTATACTTGGGAATTAGTGGCAGTTATGGGGACACACGTGATATCTCGATCCATGGCCTAGCACCCCTTTTACCAGATTCTCTTTATCTCACTTTTTGATCACCATTCACTCACTCTCACAATTGCAACCCCCGTTTTTCTTACAACCAAAATCGTCCCATGCGTTAGCTCGTTGGGAAGACGACCCGAGTCCTGTACTCGGTAATTTTAAACTGGTTGCAAACCTCTTGTGACAACTCTTTTGTTTAATCGAGTCCCGTCCTTGTTCGCGGCATAATCTATTCGGATTCCCCTATAACGATATCAAAACCTGTTTTCAAAGGATAAGGGAATCCCGGATTAATCTTGTTGTGACACCTCGGGCGAAGTACTCGTCAAAATGGCGCCGTTGTCGGGGAGTTAAACATGTGCGCCAGTGTTGGTTGTTGTAAATATGTGAATATGATAGTTGTAGATTTTCTTTTGTTAGTTAGTGTTGATTTCTCGGTGAATGCTAAGGTCTAATCCTAATCCTGACTTGCTAGACCTTGATTTGGAACTTGAAAGAACGCTTAGGCGTGCAAGGCAAGTAAGGAGGCAGATTGAGTTTGAGAATTCTCTGTATTCTCAAAGTTGAAATCTTGCTACCAATGAAATTCATGTTGACTCTTCTCTCTCTGATTCTGAATCCGAAAAATTTTTCTCTCCTACTCACGCAGGTACCTTAAACATGGCAGAACCACCTAGAGTGACTTTGCGCCAGATGGGCGGAACCAGTGTGGGTCTTGAAAATCAACCAGTGCGTTATCCTGAGCTTAATGAGAATTTCGAACTCAAGACTGGTTTGATCAATTTATTGCCCAGATTCCATAGGATGCCTGGAGAAGATCCCATAAAGCACATGAAAGACTTCGATGTTATCTGCACCACCACTCGGAGGACTGGCGGAGACGAAGATTCCGTTAGAGCCTTCGCCTTCCCTTTCTCTCTGGAAGGACGAGCCAAAGATTGGTACCACTCCCTCTCGGGCGAGATAACTGCTGAATGGTCCGCTTTCAAGAGGAAGTTTTTGGAAAAATACTTCCCACAATCAAAGACAAACTCTATCTAGAAAGAGATCTCCGGAATCACTCAGTTGCATGGGGAGACGCTGTTTGAGTATTATGAGCGTTTCCAAAAGTTGTTGACTTCTTGCTCACACCATGCTATCTCTGATCTGCTGCTGATCAACTACTTCTTTGAAGGACTCACTCCGATGGATAAGGCGATGATTGATGCATCTGCGGGAGGGGCCCTCATGAACAAGACTCCGGAGGAAGCATCGGAGTTAATTGAATCCATAGCAGACAACCACCAGTGTTTCAAGACCAAAGCTGCTTCAAGTGTCAGAGGCATATATGAGATCGCACCTTCAGACACAACTGTGTTGGCAAAGTCTTTGACCGACATAACGAGTATGTAGCGGGAAATGAAAGAAAGCCAGCAAGCCACTCCTAAACTCTTAACTCACCCCTCTCAAAGCTCACCACCACCACAAGCTCCACCAAAGCATTGCGGAATTTGTTCGTGTAATTCCCATTACATGGATGAATGCCCACAATTGCATGAAGATAATCTCATCGCATCTTCTCATAACTACTATGAAGAAGCCTTCCGCCTCAGCCAACAAGAGAACAAAGAAATGAGAGAGGTTGCCAAAAGAACAGAAGCTCAAATCTCCCATCTCACCGATTTGATGATCAAATTTGTAACCCAAATACTTCCAAACACTTCAGCACCACCACCACCACCAAATCCAAGCCCTCTTCCTTCTCAACCTCTCCCTGAACCGAATGGCTAATCGAATTAATTGCCAAGGAAAATGCAATGGTGGAATCTGATGATGGTGATTTGTGGGACAAGTCAGAAGAATCGGATGACTCGGAGGAGGAGGACTCTAAAGAAGAGGAGGAAGAATGGGAAGTTGAGGAAGAAAGCAAAACGGAGGTAGAGGTTGAAAAAGGGGATGTGACAAAGGAAGTAGTAGAAGAGGAGCAAGTGAAGGAAGCTAGCAAAGAAGAAGAAGAGGTTGTTGAGGAGTATGGGAAGCTTTGTCTAGCTACAGTGTTTGAAGGAGAAAAAGTACACAAGCCTATTCTCCTAGTGAAATGTGAAGATCCCGGACCTTGCTTGGTCACATGTGAAGTGCGGGTATTAATATTCCTGATTGCCTCTGCGATCCGGGGGCTTGTGCTAGTGTAATGCCCTATAAACTTTACTTTCAGTATGTCATGATCACACCTATGATCGAAATGTCACTAAAATCCTAACTCTAAAATTCCAAAACTTACAAGCCTGTCGTGTTGTAACGTAACGGTAGCAGCAATATATCCTTCTAATTCATAACAAGCTAAACAATTAAATAACAGATATATAAGAGAACAAGTAAATTATCATATAATTGAAATTTCTTAATTGGGTTCACGAGATACAAGACTCAGAAAGGAAAGTACCACAAACTCAAAGACCAACTGAAGAAGAAGGTACAGAGGGGAGAGTACAACACGAGAAACACCCTACAGGTTTGAACCCGACCCCAGCTAAGGTCACCTAACTAGGTCCAACATGACTAACTAGCCTAGTCCTCATACTGTTCTAACAGTTTATGAGGTACTAAGACTGACACCCTACAACATCTGCCATCCTAAGGCGGAGGAAATGTCCCGGCGAAGTACCGGTTCACCAGATCATCATCTGATGCACCGTCACTGGCCGACCCACTTGAGGCAGACCCATAGCCTAGGGACACACTGCCGGAAGAACTACCAGAGGAATGGTGGCTGGAAGGTGCCGTGTCGGTATTGGCACTCTCGCGCTCCGATCCATAGGAAGCGTCCGAATAATAAGCCTCAGGGGCTCCATAAGGCACGTGCTCGGTAACATATGGCTCGTCCGGGTCTCCCACTAACTCTGTCGCCAGATCATATGTCTCGGTGGATGGCTCTTCGTCACTTGGAGGAGGTGAAGGGGGAGGAGGAGTAGGTGGTGCTATCCTGCGACGAGGAAACAGGCTGCGATAGTGCCGTACATCGTACATAGGGGTGCGTGGAACAGGGTACACCGGGCCCGGAGCCGGAGCTGGAGCCGGAGCCATCGGTGGCAATGGCGTACGAGGTGAGCATGAGCGCTCCCGGTGGATACTGCCGAAAGAAGCTAAAGAGGTCGATGAACTGGGGGATGCAGCTGGACGTGGGGAGAAAGGTGAAATCGGTCTCATCACGGAAGAAAGATGGGAGAAAGAAGAGAATCCTGCGTAGTGTAAGAAGAAGGGGGTGAGAACCTAAGGTTCCCAGCTTGGGGTATCACGAGGGCAACTAATCTATTCTAGGGGCTGACGTCACGTAGGTATCAAGTAGCAAGTAGCAAGTAGTCAAGCAGCAGAGCAGGAATGTAAAGCACACACAATCAATAATGCAATCACACACAAATGCAACACACAATATGATGCATGCATGTTCCTAATGTAGACCATGAGCTCATGCGTCGGTTTACTTCCCGCACCCGACGATTACTTAGGATCAAACCCAAGTATGGTTCACCACTATCGAATGTCGTGGACTTTGGCTTGTCCAAGGCGGCCATGTTCCGTTGGCTAGAACATGTGTCTATGTTCTGTTGGCTAGAACATATAGCACAACCAAGTTCCTTTGGCTAGAACTGGTGGCATGAGGTACCCTTGGTACTCTAAATAATCATGGTGAGAATCCCGTCACCAGAGATGGCTCTATAAGGCAAAGAAACCGCATCGACAGGGGAACAGGATGATCGTTATTGCCTTTCAAGTAGCTAGCCCTTCAGCTTTAATTCTCAGACAAGAGGGACAACGCCCAGCCCTTGTGGTTCTTATCTTATAGTCAAGCGGGACGAAACCCAGCCCTTGCATTCAGCCTTTCTTAGCTTTAACACACAACCTTTCTTTAGCTTCGGCACATAGCCTTCTTTAGCTTTGGCACACAGCTGTCTCACATCTCATGGCTCATCACATTTCACCGGTTCGTTCCTCTGAACCGTTAGCCGGAGTAGCATTTTTGTAGCCGGAATTAGCCATCGGTCTACATGACTTAGCTGAACCAACCGGTTTGACAATGATCCAAGCCCGATAGAACCGATACTTGGTCGGTTGCCAAACCAATCCTTCTTAAGGGGTTAAACCGGTCCAGAACTATGAACCGTTCCCCAAAAGAAAAACCTGGTCCGATCGTCGTGTCCCATACCATCGCCGACCAAACCGAATCGATCTCAACCGTCACAACTAAGGTTATCTGGCCACACCTTGGGACTCAATTATTATATGGATTATATGCATTATCACATTCTCACAATCTCAATACTCGGAGCTTATATCATCACGATAATCTCTTAGTGATTCTAAACTATTAAGATGAAGAACAAAAAATTAAATCATGTATAGAAGATAACTGAAAATACCTCAATGAATTAATAATCGAATGTACATAGTGACTACCGCATGCTGGGTGAACAGAGCTCCTCACCCTTAACAATGGAGTAGTTTGGCAATGCATAATAAAAACTAGATATAAGAATTATGAGAAAAACAAATCTGTGCTGAGTGTATTACCCTAAGTGGTTAATTCTCTCTTTATACCTATCCTAATTTAAATTCAAATTCAAATTTAAATCTAATCTAATCCTAATCTTATCTTCTATAGTTACAAAGCTTTATCTTCTTCTCTTGATCTTCAATCAATCTTTTCTTCAATCTCCCAATTATGCCCTTGACTAGTGGATGATTTGAGGCCTAACAATTTGGATTGGATTGGTTTTGGATGAATCACTGGATGTTGCTGAATTGCCTCCTACGTATAACGCCAATATCCCCACGTATAACATGGGGTCTCTGTCCAAAACATGCCAATTGCCTTCAATAACTCACGTATAACGTGAGAATGCCCACGTATAACGTGGGCTCTCTGTCAAGTTTGTGGATTGGCTTTTAATGCTGGCGTATAACGTGGGAGTGTGACATACAACGTGCAGCTACTGGATGTGAGAGAAAAATTACCCACGTATAACGTGGGGAGGCTCACGTATAAGGTGTGGCCTCTGTCCAATTTGACGTTTCTTGAGCTAATTCCGACGTATAACATGGGCTTCCACGTATAACGTCGGGCTTGACACTTAGAATTTTTCTCTTTTTCTTCTTTGCTTCGTTGATCCATCTTCAATCCTCTTTTGTTTGATTTTTAATCACCTAAAATCCTTTGTGAAACACTCTATAAACATAAACAAAACTCAAAAGAACATCAAGTTTGTTTGATTGACAATTTGAGAGTATAAATCACAAGAATAATCATATAATTAAAGAGGAATTGAAGCTAAAAACAACCCAAGATGCATACGCATCATTTCTCCATCCCCTTAACTCTGAAATTCACTAGCAAATACATCAATGCACCAAGTGGGAGGAGATTTAATGAATTTTGTGCATTTTGGAGGCTAATTTAACATATAGTCATTTATGAGCACTTTCTAGCAAAAGATGAAAAACATGGTCATTCACTAACAAATATATGAAAATGTATTGATAAGGGCATCCTTTTAAGTATGAAATTTATCATCAAAAACCTCCTCATCAAGCAATGAAGTAGGTTAAGTGGTTGGATTTTGTGAGTTGTTCAAACCACTGCTGGATGTGATTCCAAGAGCCAAACGAGAATGAATACCACACAGAAGAGTAAAGACCAGGCTCCCTAATGGAATGTTTAACCGATCCATTCCGGATCGACCAAATTGGTACGGAAGTTGTAACATGGGAAAACCACAGAAAACACAACTTATTTGAATAAACCGGTGACCTACCAATTGTAGAAGTAGGATCTTTGGCAAGCAATAAACACTTAAAAAATACAATTCAAGTGTACCATTTTCTTTCTCATTTCGAGGAAAGGGTGCGGGATAAAAAGAAAACAACGGAGGGATCCGAATCAGACCTAAATGGGAATGACATGAAAAGTCTTTTTCAAAACCTAGTATTAAGGGCGTTACGACGATATACGAGAGAAATGGAGAAAAACTCGTGATTGGTGTTGAGGGAAAGATCTTTTTATTATATAGAAAAAGAAAGAGTCGTCTCATTTCCTTCCTTTATCAATGGCAGATAAATATTAGTAAATATCTTTTTTTTTTCACTTCAAAGTAGACTTATCAAGAGCATTTCGTCGAAAAACATCCTGTCTTTTAAAATTGGTGTGTCAAAGTCCCCTTCAATCTATAGGAAAATCTCACTGTTTCGAAAACCATATTTCTCATAAATATTAGAAAATTTTATAAATAAAAGAATAGCATAAAAGAGTTAGAACAATTAGTAAAGAGCAAAGAGCACCTAATGTGAGAACAGAGGCGAAGGCAAAACCGAAGATCTTCTTCGATATGCGTTTGTACTTGAGTCATCCGCCTCTAGCCTCGCTATGCAGCCTTGTCGTTAGATCTATTTTGTCTTCGAGCTCATCTATGCCTCAAGCTAGTGTCACCGTCGCCCAGTGACATTCTCTACCACCAGTGGTTGTCGCGCTACTCTGTTCAACCTCCTTCCTCCTCGTTGATGCTCTACCTTCTTTATAGGTTTACTACAGGTCACTCTTCTTCCACTCTTCCATCGTTCCATTTTATTTATTTTCTTCGTTCTTCTTTCTTTCTTTTTTCTAATGACTATTTATCAAATACAAAATTTAAAAAAATGAAATAAGAATAAAGAATAAAAGGCAGCATATATTATTTATAAGAAGAAGAAGAAACTCTAAATGAAATTTATATCACGTACAAAAAGAGAATACATTATTGAGAATAATAAATTTCTGGAATTGATGAAGAAGAAGAAGCAACATGAGAAATAGAGTAGAAATGATTTTTGAAGAATGAAATGGAAAGAAATGTGAGTCCGAGGGCATTCCTCACCTTTCTTTTCTTTTTTTCTTCTTCCATTCTCCATCTGTCCTTCCCCATCTTATTTTATCTTTTATTTTATTTTATTTGGTTAAATGTGAATTTGAAATTTAAAATTCTCTTTCAAAAACAAAGATTTATACTCATTTATGTACTATTTACCTAATATCTTTGTATTTTGTGCCATTATTGTATTTTATACAAATTTTAAATTTGAAATTTAAAAAGCTTTAATGAGAAATATTTTATTTTGAATTTTGAAAGGTTCACTCTTAGAGCCAAAACTTTTATTTTGAAATTCCCTCCAAAAGTAATTGACATTTATATAGATTTTTTTCTTTTATTAGGCCATGACACTTGTCAAAATATTGGAGTATCTTATTTTCTGCTCAATGGAGCTGCCACTTGTCAATTATTTGTTAACTGTTATTCCATTATTAGATTTTAATAGATTTTAATAGATATTTTAATAGATTTTAAGTCAAATAGAGTTCGATAAAATGCTAAAAACGTTTTGAATAATTCTATTTGCACAACAAAATCAGCCACCAAATTCAACCACCATGTATTTTTGTATCTTTATACGGTATACAAGTTTAATTACCGTCAATCATATCACGCGTCTTCCCTGTCCCTCTTTTCTATAATAACGTTATATGAAAATTCTAATTACTTTTGCATTTTGAATTAGCTTTTTCAATTTCAACCTCTCGTAATATACGAGGAAATATACATACTAACTTCACCTGCATAGACTTATTATCATTTACATATATTTACCTTTACAATTAATAGTAGGGGTGTCAATTGGGGCGGGGCGGGGGATGCCTTCCCGCTCCCCGTCCTCGCCACCAAAATCTCTCCCCGTCCCCATCCCATTCCCCACCGCGGGGGAATTTTCGTCCCCGTCCCCATTCCCCGCGGATTTTCCATTCCTCACGGATTCCCCATTCCTCATTTTTTTAAATAATTTTAATGAATATTTTAATAAAAATGAATAAAAAATTAAAAAATTAGTATAAAAATACTAATATAGTGAAATATTATTTAAATATATCTTGTCCAAAATAATAAATTATTTAAAACTCAACATTATATTAAAAAAATAAAATAATATAATATAATGAGATGTAAAATGACTAAACTACATATACTAGAAACTAATTAATAAAAATATTTAAGACATTTCAAATACTTCGGAAAATTTTGGAATGTAGAATTACATAAAATGTTACAATATATATTATCTAAATAAAAGTATTTTAGGTATTTATTATCTTTCAGGGAATCGGGGTCGGGGTCGGGGATTCTCCGTTCGGGTCCCCGCCATTGTCTCGGGGGGATTTTGCCCCCCATCCCCGTCCCCACGGTAAAATTCCCCGCTTTCGGATCCCCATTCAGGGCGTTCCCCACGGGAATCCCCGCGGCGTGAAGAATTTTGACACCCTAATTAATAGAAACAATGTTCATCACTCACAATATTAGACAAACATTTGTTATTATAAAAATTACTTATTTTTTTTCTTAGTTCTCAAACAATACTTAATGAAGCTGTCTTTTTCCAACTTCACTCAGAAGAAAATAATTTTAAAATGTATTATAATAAAAATATGCTATAAATTATATAACAAAATTTAATTATAATCAAACCCGGTCAAAATAATAATCAAACTCATTAAATTAAATTAAAGTTCAATTCATGCTATAAAAAAATTATAATCAAACACAATTCAAATCATTTTACAAATATGGTTATAATTAAATATTTACAAAGTAATAATCAAACTCATGGATGCAAATCAAAGTTCAACTCATGCTATAAAAAAGTTATAATCAAACAACTCCAAATTATATTATAAAATTCAATTATAATCAAACGCACTTAAAATAATAATCAAACTCAAAATTTTAAATTAAAGTTCAACTCATGCTTTAAAAAAAAAGTTATAATCAAACACACTTCAATCATTTTACAAAATCTTGTTATAATCAAACATGTTCAAGGTAATAATTAAACTTACTGATGCAAATCAAAATTTAACGCGTGCTATAAATAAGTTATAATCAAACACACTCCAAATCGTTTTAGAAAATCCGGTTATAATCAAACACACTCCAAATCGTTTTAGAAAATCCGGTTATAATCAAACCTGTTCAGGGTAATAATCAAACTCACATATGCAAATCAAAGTTCAACACATGCTATAAAAAATTATAATTAAACACACTCTAAATTATTTTATAAAATCTAGTTATAATTAAGTATACTTATCGTAATAACCAAACTCAAGGATACAAATTAAAATATTAATAAGGTTTTCAAGAACTAATAATAAGAAACAAATTAATTGGTTCGATGCATTTTTCATCAATAAATATTGTTGAAGAAATTTAGTCAAATTTATAAATAAATTTAATAAACTAAAATTTAATTATAGAGAGAGATATATTTAATAGTGAAGGAAAGATATATATTTTATCTATAAAATTATTCTGGAATCAAAATTGAGATCATAGAAATAAAAATGTCAAATATAAAATGTATTTGAGAATCAAGGTGCAGAATGTAAAAATAAAGAGGACGCATGTGATGTTTTTGACATATATGTGACTAAGAGTAAAGCATAAATAGAAGGGGAAATTAAGTGATTGTACGTGCAACGCGGGAAGAAGAAGAGATAAGAGTGAGGTTAATTTTTTATTTTTAATACTTTTTATTTGTATAGTATAAATATACGGTGGCTGATTTTAGTGTACACCTAGCATAATCTAAAAGTTTTAGGTATTAACTTTCATAAATCGTTATTGTAGAAGTTTAACCTAGAAAATTAATTATATATTGTCATATTAATAAAAGTAACTATTAACTAACAACGTAACTTCAAAAGTCATTTAAATGATAAATTTAATTAGATAATCATATGAAACTAAAATATTATCGATGCATTAAAATTAAACTATTTTTATATTACCAAACTTTAGAGAAAAAGGAATTCAATGAAAAATATATATAAAAGAAATTAGTATAACAATTGAACATTAAATAGTTAATTGCGTATTTACTTTTGCAATAAATTAATATAAAATTAATTATTTGGTTAAAAAATTCCTAAGCATGCTTTTATAAAATAATATATTCTAATCACGATTAATCTTGGTGTACACCTCTTTTTGGTGTACACCTCTATCCAAGTCCCAACGAACATGTTTTTACTACTAGAATGAACAGGTTTTTAAAAGCAAACGAACATGTTTTTAACCTGTTCGTGTCAACTATAAAAACATGTTCGTTGTATATATAAAAACCTGTTCACGAATAAAATATTACTACTAGAACGAACAAGTTTTTAAAAGCAAATGAACAGGTTTTAAAACCTGTTCGTGTTAACTATAAAAACATGTTCGTTGTATATATAAAAAAGTGTTCATTTGGGACTTGAATAGAGGTGTACACCAAAAAAAGATGTACATGTAGCATTGTTGATCTAATTATAGTCGAATATGCATAAATATTCTTGAAGGTATTATGTAAAAGAATAACCGACTTTAAACAAAAACAAATCTTTAAATTCTAAATAATTATAAAATCAATTTATATACATTGAAAATTAATAACTGTTAGAATTTAAATACAATTTTTGTCTGATATAAGGATTTAATAAATAATTTAAACAATAAATAATTAATTATATAATTGATAAAATTACAGAAAGTAGAAAAACTATACCTTTTTCTTAAAAAGTTAAAATTTACATATAAGATATATGTAATTATAGCAAGTACAGAACTCTAAGTGGTTGCTTTCACATTTTTTTCCTGAATATGATATCAACTGAATTGATATGTTGTTGTTAAATTGGTATTTGATGTAAACCATACTCATAGGTTCACTTAACAATATTGTTTAAAGAATATCTTAAACTTAACTGGCGTTAAGCGGAAACCCCGAAATTTGATAACAAAATTGTCACGAAATATTTCTGGTGTTATAAGTTTGGAAGCTGTCAGATTAATTTACATATAATTATATAAATGTATAAAATGTAACAATAAAATTTAAAAAAATGGTCAATTTGAAATTATTTTTGTTTGAAATTTATATTCTCACTCACGCTTAGCATGGACTTCTTCAATTTCATTTCACTTTTCTATCATGTTATGTTTATTCTTAACGATAAAAGAACTTAAAGGATAACTTTCAAACATCCTCGTGTTAAACTATATCAATTTTATACACGACCATTTTAAAAATTAATGCAAAAGAATTTAATTAAATTATCATATATGGATACAAAATTTAATCTCTTACCCGTGCATCGCGGGTCTATTGCTAGTAGATAAATAATAGATGGCCATAGAAGTTGGAATCCCCGATCCATGATCAATCTCTTTATTTTCTTCTAAAACTGATCTATTTTCTATGTCTCCCAACGTTTCTGTGTCTTCGCATCTCTACTCGAATTCCTGAAACGACAGAATTCCATTGGTTTCGTGTAAGAAAATAAGGTGATTCCTCATTCTTCTCTTTTCTCTTATTATTTGTTTCCCCTCTCAATTCTCTTTGTTTATCATTCGTTTTAGTTTCAATTTTACTTATATTTTATCCCACTTCCTTTTGTTTCATTTCTATAGTATGAAATTGTGACGTAGTGAACCAAACTTTGTACTTTCTAGGGTTTCGAACTGCAAATGGATCAGGTCGAATTATCCACCAATCAGGTTTTACAATGATTCATTATGTTTCTATATTCTTGTTCTTCAATCTGATTACAAATCCCATTGTGTACGAGTCTCTTTTGGTTTTCACTTTCTTTGTTTTTGTTTGTTTTAAGTGTAGTCTTATAGTAATGTTTTCATGTGGCATTCAATTACTTTTATAATATTTTTCTGAAGGTTCTAAGGAGGGAAATGCCATGGGAAACATACATGTCTACGAAGCTCATCTCTGGCACAACCCTTCAGCTCTTAATACGTTACGATCACCGATCAGAGAGTTACAGAGCACATTTGCTTGATGATGTAATCTTCTCATTATTCATTCTGTGTCTTTCGAAGTTGAAATTTTTTTTTCCGAAGAAATAACAAAATCTACATGATATTGAATACTCAATTCGGTGACAGGAAGGTCCGACTTATGCTCGCGTCTTTGTTCATATCTTGCGTGATATTCACAAAGAAGATATTATAGAATATGTTTTGGCTTTGATTGATGAGATGTTGGCTGGTAATAATATGTCGAAATTGGCCCTTTAATTTATTCATACTTTTTATCTCCAAAGTAAATTTTACTTACATTATATATTATTATATTCTTGTGCGTTAATTGTGAAATAAACTTCAAATTATTGTCCTCTCCAGAGAACCCAAAAAGAGCAAGATTGTTTCATGATAGCACCCTTGCAAATGAAGATATATATGTGCCATTCTTAAGTTAAGTATATATTAAATCAAATCAAATATGTGTTCTGCATTTTAATTATTAACTTAGTCTAGTTTGAAAATAATGGCAAAAATTAGCAAATTTTTGTTAACTTGTTTTCTATTGCAGCTAGTTTGTGTTTTAATACGTGCTTGTTGGAAAGATTATTGTGCTTAGGAAAGGTCCATGAAACAAAGCCTTAACGTGTAAAGATCTTAAAATAGTCTTTTCTTAACAAGTACATGTATCTTTTCAGTTGATTTCTATAACTTGAAGGGGAATCCTATATATACTAGTTGTAAATACAATATCATATAACTTTTATGTATTTTAATTATTTTCTCAACATTTCATAGATATGGTTAAAAATAAAATGAAATAATAATATTTTTAATCTTTCAGGCTACTTTGGAAAGGAAACTGGTTCATACAAGAGAAAAGTTGTAAGATCCTTGCTTTGATGGTTAGGTAATAGTAGTACCTCGAGGCATGCTAACATTTAATTAACTAGACTTTTTTCAAAGAGTAAGTTGTTTTTACAAGTAATATTTTCAACTAATTATCTTTCTCTGCCTGCAGTGCTAGGCCCAAAAATCAAAATGGTGTTGTATCAAATGGAAATGCACCAAAGAATCCATTCACCACTATTGATGATGTTTTGAAAGGACTGGTAAAATGGCTTTGTGAACAGGTATATAATACTTAAATAATGTTCTCATTTCTACATTTTTATACCTAAAATATATTTCTATATTGTGTGGATACAAAGTATTTTACCCATATCCAGTATAGATACTAGTACTTCCATAATAAAATAGAAAATATCCCAAATTTCATCATTAAACAAGTCTATTATCAACATTACATTTGAAAATAAAATCTTGTTATCTTGTTCTAAACAAGTATGAATAGGAATATTTCTCGACACTTTCATTCAACATTGTGAACTTAATTCTCAGTGGGGATTCGATATAAACATAGTGAGAACAAGGGAGAACAAGAACTTTAAAATACAAAAAAAATGTTCTAAAAATTAGCTTCTTAAAGGAACTTTAGAAGAAAATGTCTAATTGTATGGACCAAAGAGACTTAGTTTTTTGTATGGGTTCCAACTAAAGTTGAAAGATAGTGAAGTGACTAAGATCTTTATATGAATTTTAACACATTTATAATTATTGTTATTACTATCGATGTAGCTCAAGAAGCCATCTCATCCCAATCGTGCAGTCCCAACTTCGATCAATTGTTTAGCAACTCTGCTTAAGGAACCTGTAGTTAGATCTTCCTTTGTTCAAGCAGATGGAGTCAAGTTACTTGTACCATTGATTTCCCCAGCATCCACCCAACAATCTATTCAGGTTAGTTTGCTGAAGTTATCTCTGAGAAACTTAATAACTAGAATTTTTTAAGTATGTGATACATATATCTTAATACCTATATATAACGAGGACATAGGAGAAATTTAATGTACAAGTTTTTTTTTTTTTTTTTTGAACTAACCTCCATCCTATTTATATATTGGGTTTGAAAATAAGAGAGGTTTGGTGCTCATTTTTTTAATGCATTAGTTAAGGTATAAGGTAGTTACCATTTTGTCTAATGCTATATTTTTTATTTTTATTGTAATACCCGCTTTTTCTTACAGGTGGACTTATATGGATATCTTTTCTTTTGATATGAGAATGTCATTATCTCAACTAATTTATTTTTCAGACTCACATGAATAGCGTCTATTTACTTTTGGTAACGTACGCTTTATCGGTATAACTATGACACAGCTTAAAGTATTTTAACTAGGTACGTGAAATTACTATTTTGCTCTCGCTCCTGTATGTGCCAAAAATGATCTTCAAACCTTAAGTAGAATCGGCGGCCCCCACACCCACTAATTATTTCTCTAACTTTTTACTTTTCATTTTTTCAACACTTATTATTATTTCTCTCTTCTCCCATTAGTTGCATGGCATGGAACTTGTCAAAAGCAATTAATTTATCCCTCTATCTTCCTTTATCTGCAGCCACCACCCCAAAACCTTTACTACGATACTTCATTACACTATACTAAATACTCTTAACCCTAAACTACATTCTTATAGTTATACCACTAAACAAAAGTTTCCAACACTCTCTTCTTGCTCTCATCATAATAAGATAACCACTAATACTCTCCACCTCCTCTTAACCTTCTTTTTCTCATCACAATAAGATAATCAATACTCTCTCTCAAACTCAAGCAAGCTCAAAAACCACCAAGGACACCACACGGCTAACACTTCCACTGCGAATACCACCACCATCTCACCATTGATCGTCTTCTTCTTCCTAAAAATTAAACAATAGTCCCAATCAATTAAAGAACACATATATACAAAATACAAGAGAAAGAATAGAGATTGAAAGATGTTATCATGGTGGGGTGTCTCCTACCTAACACTTTTGTTTATTTTTCTTCAAATTGGACATTGTTGCTTGGTTACTTTCTTAAGGTGGTTTATGCTTAAATACATCTTAGAATTTCCACCAATTCTTGTTGTTGCATTAATCTCCAGGATTCCAAATTGTGTACACCAAGCCTCTAAGAACTCTGACGCTAGAAATGAGTCTCCAAAACTGTTCAGAGATAGCGCTTTTTCCAGAGTCCCAAACTTGATTAGTCCACCCAGTGTTTTGTGAATCTACAAGCTTTTCTTGAAATAGCCATGGTCCCAAATACTTCCTTAATGCTCCAACCCTCGATCTCTTATGATGAAGCTTGTAAAGATGTCCATTATAGCTTTTGAATTTTGATTTATCCAATACCCCATAGAGAGCTTTAAGTTGACCATCCGTCTCCAACAAACCTTAGAGTTGTGGGCCAACAAAGTTCATTTCAGAAGGATTTACCCACTCGAAGTGCAATCCAGATGGTAACTTGGGAGGGGCATCTGTAGATGAAATAAAATGAACACTCGTCATCCCCTTTGGCTCATGATTAAGACACTCAACATCTTCTAGCCACTCATGCACCTCTTCGTGATTAAAACACTCAGCAACCTCTTCATTTAGTAGCGTATCATCCCGTCCTTCTTGGTGTTTGCATAAAAACAAAGTATTGATGCTCCCCTTTAGAATTGACAGTGTTTGAAAGGGGAGGTCTTGGAGATTGAAGGTGGGGAAATGTTTAAGGAGTTGTTGAAGTTACTTTTTGCAAATTGGGTGATAAAACGAATTACACTCAATGTTAAGGTGGTCACTTTAGCATTGATTCGCTTTTGGGCTTCTCGAATTTCCTTCCTTTCCCGAAGAGCTTCTTTGATTCTAGTTTGAGAAGGTGGGTATGGTGATAGAGGATCTTTATATCCATAATATGCATAACCATATCCATTGGATTCATATGTATTGTGTTGAGGGACATGGTGTTGGTAAGGTCGACGATCCCATGGAGTGTATCCTTGATCATACGAGTAAGCTTCCTCCATCACTTGCTTACTCAAGCCTTGGTGAACATCAATAGTGACATTCCCTCTTTCACTTAGAAAATGTCCAGTAACAGATAAAGCAACAAATAAAATCACTATTCTAAAAATCAAACAAACTATTTACTATATTAACATATTCACAGGCAACCAAAAACAAGCGCACATTTTTCAATTTCCCGACAACTGCGCAAAAAATCTGACGCACCTGCTATGGTCAATTAGAAATGATCCTTTTAAAAATCATTTTCTTATCGCAAGTATAGTTCCAACGAATGCGAAAATGGGCATATCAAGATTTAGAAAGGTGTCTCATAGGTCGTGAAAATATCAAGGTTGTGAAAGTATTAAACTCGGGTCGTTCTTCGTAGGGATCCAAAATTTAAACTTTGAGAGACGGTTGTGAAAATATCAAGGTTACAATTGTTTGAGAGTTGTGAATGAAACATGGAAAAAGAAATAACTCTTGATGATATCAATAAAAGATGCTTGGTCTTGAGTTGATGTATAGTGTGTCCCTATGGTCACCACTAATCCCAATTAAAAATGGTTGTCACATAAGGAATCAAACCCACTCTATCAAATGGTCGAGTGGGGGAAATTAACCCTGTTTCGTAAGTCCTAGGCTACTTAATAATGCAAAGGACGACCAAGGTCTTTGAAACTTGAATAATACATCAAATTCACCTCATTAAGGTCTACTTATCACTAGCATAAGTCTAGCGTAAACAAAACGGTTTTAACCCTATCCTTTACTCATTCTTTTCCTTAGGGATTAGTTGCTAAGATCATCCACACTTCAACCCATGATCAAGACACAAGAACACTACTCCATATCTGTAAGAAATAAAATATCAAACACTTGGTGTGCATAATAAAAAGACATAATGAATGACAAGAGGAATTAACAAACTAATATGATTAATAAAGTAAATCAATAAGAGAAATAACAAGCAGCAATAATCAACTAATAAAATGACAATAGATCATGAGAGAAACTAAATTTAAGCAAGTAAAGACTAGATAATAAGAACAATAAAACTAGAGATGAAAAAGAGATGAGAAAATGATAAAAATAAGTAAAAATTGCATTAATTGAACAAAAGTATCAACAAACAAACATCCAAACTTAATTAATTTCTCTACTTCATGCCAGAATGAATTATTTCCTTATTATTCCTATTTATTTTGCATGTTACATGTGTATGATTATATTTTATGTTATAAATTGAATTAATTATTGTACTCCGCAATATATGATGACGGTAGGCTCTCGACATGCTTGTTTGTATATAATAGTATCCGTGAGTTCAGCTTCTTCAGGATTAACTGAGTCTAACTATCTAGACGTTGGTATAATCATGAGATAACAAAAGTCGGGCCATTATATTTACACACATTTAATAAATACACGAGTGGTTTATAGTGTAGTTACAGTATCTTTATGCTTGCTTAAAAATCATATATCTGTGTTGCATCGTGTTATGGATAATTGTAATAAACATGTTTGCTTAGGGGTACGTACCCTAAAAGTAAAACACTAATAAATTCTTTCATTCAATGACAATGCTATTGTAGTATTTTGATGCGTGTGCATCTTGGGTTGTTTTTAGCTTCAATTTCTCTTAATTATTGTGATAATCTTGGTGAATTATTGTTATTAATTGATCAATCAAACAAACTTGATGTTCTTTGAGTTGCGTTTGTGTTTTTAGAGAATTCACTAAGAGTTTTAGGTGATTAAAGATCAAACAAAGAGGATTGAAGAAAAGGAGAACGAAGCAGAGAAGAAAAAAGATATTTGGCTAAGTGTTAAAGCCCACGTATAACGTGGAGAGCCCACGTCATACGTGGGAATTAAAAGAGAAACAGCCAATTTGGACAGAGAGCCCACGTTATACGTGGGACTCTCACGTCATACGTGGGAGTTAACGTCCAAAGAAGCCATTTGAGGCAGAGACTCCACGTTATACGTGGATGTGTGGCATCATACGTGAGGCATGGCTACAAGGAAGCCATTTGAGACAGAGGCCCCACGTTATACGTGGGGCAGTGT
>JASCZI010241911.1:12530-22711 GCA_036250425.1 Stylosanthes scabra | reverse complement strand
TAGTTACAAAGCTTTATCTTCTTCTCTTGATCTTCAATCAATCTTATCTTCAATCTTCCAATTATGCCCTAGATTATTGGATGGAATTGAGGCTTAACAACTTGGAGTGGATTGGCCTTTAACAAAACTGGATGTTGCTGAATTTTGCCTCTCACGTATAACGTGTAACTCCCACGTATAACGTTGGGTTACTGCCCAAGGTCGCCATTTGCTTTTAATAACTCACGTATAACGTGAGGATGCCCACGTACAACATGGGCTCTCTGTAAAGTTTGTGCTTTGGCTCTTAATTCCCACGTACAACGTGGGTGGCTCACATATAACGTGTAGCCTCTGTCCAATTCTGCCAATTGAGAGATTAATTACCACGTATAATGTGGAGTAGCCACATATAACGTGGCGTTTGGAACTTAGAGTTTTTCTCTCATTCTTCTCTGCTTTGTTCTTCCATCTTCAATCCTCTTTGTTTGATCTTTAATCACCTAAAATCCTTTGTGAAACACTCTAAACATAAACAAAACTCAAAAGAACATCAAGTTTGTTTGATTGACAAAATGAGAGTATAAATCATAAGAATAATCATATAATTAAAGAGGAATTGAAGCTAAAAACAACCCAAGAGGCATACGCATCAGACAACACACAAAATCCTTCATCTACCACTAGGTATATACATCTATAAGCATGAAACATTTTTCTCGAAAAACAAATTCTCTATTTTTCACAGTTCTCATTTTTTAGTGACAAATTTATTGGCCTGTAATATAGCTATAAAATTTGGCAATGTATTTGACACGTTTCTCTCCATTTTTTCTTTTTCTCAATAAAATATCATAAAATAGGATTTTTTGGTTGATTGATTAAAGAATATATTGATAAGAACATTTTGTATTTAATAAATATCATTGTTTTTATTTCACCTAGTATGAGAACTTATTTCAAGTAGGCTCTGGAATTAATTAGGAGATCTTATTTAGAGGTTTATGCATATAAGTTGATATTGGGTTGCAAATGTTTTTCTTTCTTGGATGTTATAGCTCTTGAATATTTGATGTATTTATATGAAATTATGGATGTGATTATAATTTAGTTGAGATGAAAATATAATTGGTGGTTGTGTGAAATTATATTTTAGTTGTAATATTTTAAATGATATTTATATAAATTTATATATGTTATATGTATAAAATTATGGATGTTATCAACAAAGCTTTTTGGATGTTATCTAAGAGTTATCGTCGACAATTCTAGGAATTGGTATGAAATAATGGAAAAAATGATGAAAAAATATTTAAAAAAATAAGAAGGAAAATATGTATAGAAAAATAAAGTTACATTTTCAACAAAGTTGATTTTCATGTCTTAGGTGAGGCTCAAAATGCGAGACCTCTTACAACAAGGGAATGGGTAATGCCATATGAGCTAACTCCTATAAAGTTTAAAGGTGACAATGATGTAAAATTCAATAAATATATAGCTTTTAATTTAAATATCTCTTTTGATACTTATTATTTCGATTAATATATTTCATTATAAAAAATAAAAGCAAAATCGTAATTATTATTACAACAATGCTAGCTAACCAACGATTTAAAAAATAAAATCATAATTATTATTACAATTATTTTTTCTTTTTCCTCATCTCCCTTCAACACCACAATTCTATCAACCACCACAAAACACTTATCTTTAAAGTTGCAATGCCAGCGTGACGATAGTCTTTGATGTATATTTCTTATATATAATTTTAATACTTTATCTATTTTTTATACAAAAGTTTAGAAATGAATATAAAATCTCTATATAACTCAAGATGCAATAATAGTATTTGAATGAGATATACATTCTATTGTATACATAATATCCAATAAAAAATTGTATAATAACTAAAAATATCCAAAATAGTAACTACAAGATTGCTAAATCTCTTATTATACAAAAAAAAAAACAGACACAACAAATATGATATCTAACAAACTAACTACAATTTTTTCCCAATATATCTCGCAAGTAGTGTTCTTCATATCATTTAATTGACCTGCAAATCAAAGAAATAATGTCATTTGTGGTTCGGTTGGGCCGTCCATCAAGTCAGATTCATTTTCGTCCAATGATTTCTAGAACCGGGTGTAAACCCCAACAATTTACGTAATCCAAGCCACAGGATTAATACCGTAATTTCACTGACATATTCGAACTCAGTGAATTTTTCAAAATGAAATAGGATGTAGAGTCAACTCAAGCTGTGCCGAAACCCAAACTGTTAATTTAATTAACGGTACCGGCTTAGCACCATCAGGAATAAAATGAAGCGAAAATTAGGACATAGAAACGATCACCAAAATATTTAGAACACGAACGCGAACACATATCCTAAATATTTTGACCCGAGATGGGCCAAATATGTGAAAGATCCTTGCTCTCCATTAATGAGAATAAAGAGGCAAAGCCCTTTATTTATCTTTATTCTACTTCTTCATCGAAGAAAGAAAGAAAGAGAGTTGAGAAGAATGTGAAATGAGAGTTGGTGGTGGCCATAACATCCAAACCGGAGCTTCGATTGACGCACCATTTGTGGCAACACGAAGCTCGTCACCTCCTCTACGTTTCAATCCTATCATTAAGGTTTGGGTCTCAAAAATCCCGACCCATTTCTCCTTTCCAATTCTGCGAAAACTAGGTTCACTAACCTTGGTGGATTTTCGAAATTCCCATTATATATGTAGTGTTCTAGCTTGCTAATGAGCTATGAATCAAATCCCAAAACGCTAACTCCCGTGAGAGCTTTACAACCCTATGTTAATCAAAATTATGATGAAACCTAGTAATTGAAGTTGGGGATTTTTGTGATCTTATGTGTTATAGGTGGTGCATGAAGTTAAGGTAAGGGTTAAATGAGCTAGATGAAGCTTCTTGGAGAAGCTCAATGAAGTAATGGATGTGCTAGTGAGGTGCTCTGATGCTCAATGGAGCAGTGGAACCGGGTATGAATACATTTAGCTTGGAGTGCAGGTACAATTTAGGACTAATTAATATAAAAGGTAATCTAGCATGATAAACTAGGCTAGTTGGACCTAGGATGAGCCTTAAGTTGAAATAAAATGAAATGAGAATAGAAAAATAGTGAATAAATGCTAAGAACGTTAGGAACAATGAATGAATTGGTATGATGTATAATGAATGATGCTTGATGGTTGATATTTGTACTTGATTGTTGATGAGTGATTGATAATGCTTAGAATATGTAAGTTATATGCATGGATATAAGAATATTGACTATGTTTGTGAAAATATGATTTTCGAACACGTTGAAATGCCTTTACATGAGATGAATAATTGAAGCAATGAGTTTTATAAATGTAAGTTTTGAAAGATAAGGATATCTTGGGAGTGTTATGGAAATCAATCTAAAAGTTTTGAAGATGATTTGGAATTGAAAATGCATGTTTTCAAGTTTTGTTCAAAAATGGTTTTTAGGCTAACTTCGGAGAGCCAAAGCTTGTGATTCATTTTATGAAAAGATTTGGAAAGTAAATGAATTTGAGGTCTACAGATTGTTTTGAAATGGTTGGATTTGGCTTAGGGAGCAAAGAGATTTGAGTGTTTAAAGTTGTAAAAAAAACTTTGAAAATTCTGCAGTCGCAGTGTATCGACTCTATTTGCAACAGAGTCGACTCACCGATCCTTTTGTTTGAACAAAAATGATTTGGAGTATTGAGAGTCCATACGTATATCCTGCGAGTAGATTCATAAGTGGACAGAGGCCAAATTCGATGATTTTGGATCTCAAGAAATCGACTCTAGCCCTTCAAGTCAACTTTCCTGAGGAGTGTTCAATCATAAATAGTTTCCAGAGTCGATTCATTTATAGACAGAAAAGAAAATAAATTGAAAATGTTGCAGGGAGTTGACTCGGATGTATTCGAACCGACTCCACCTTTGAAAATGAGTTTAAACGAAACATGTGAGTCGACTCGGGGTTGGGGAGACCCCGAGTCGATTCACATCAGTCCAGAATTCAAAATTAGTGTTTCAAAGCATCACGGAGTCGACTCTTCCTCTTTAGAGTCGATTCTCTGATGACTACCTTTCGTTTTAAATGAATTTACAGAACAAGAAGAACCTTTCCACACATCCTATTTAGAATTACATCTCATGTATAGTGCATTGCCTTGAGAGTGACCCCTTTATATGATATTGAATGATACTCCTGATATGGTCCTCTTAAGATGAATCATGTGATGTACATGAGTCAGAGTATGAAAGAGGGGATCTTCGGGATCAGCTTCCTTGCTTTTGACAATAGCGGACTCTCTCACGTAAAGGGCGCTGAAGGAACTGATGAAACCCATTCCGATGGGTAATTTCATTGCATTAATTAATTAATTATCACCCTTTCATCACTTAAACACTAGCAAAATAGGTCTAATTGCACTTAGTAGTTCCTTAGGGCTGTAATTGTAATTATCTGCTATTTTGGCCAACATTTACTATGTTTTGAACAGTTTCCCGTTTCGCACGATGCCTTGATGTGTGCGCTTAAGTGTTTCAGGATTTAACAGGCGGAGTTCGGAGCGGAAGTGGCCGGAGAGAGCGAGAGGAACGAAAAGATCGCAACAAAACCTAGAAGACCATTCTTGGAGCCTATGCGTACGCATCCCATGGAGCCATGCGTACGCATCCAAGCGTGGGCGACACGCCCAAATACTGATCTCGGCACCTATGCATACGCATATGAAGCTTCCATGCGTACGCATAGGTCAATTCCAGCATCTATAAATATTGGAGCCTTTCATCATTTCAAAAGAGTCCACTTCCACATTTAGCTTAGATTCTAAGGTTCCATTTTAGGTTTTCTTGTCCATTCACTAGCCAGATTTTTATTTTTATTACTTGTTTGTTTATATTACTGTTACTCTGTCAAACTTTAGTTTTAAATCAAATTACTTTACCTTTATTCTGTCCGTTTACTTTTTCTGCAACTGCGATTTTACATACTGTTATGATGCCCATTTATTTCCACGCTTTTATGATTTCCGCAATGAGTGAGTAGAGTCCTATAGTGTCTCGGCTGTGGGGTGAAATTTGCAAATGACCTTAGCTGCGAGTCCCCAACGAATCAGAGGGGAAGGAACGGGTTAAGCCCATAATGCTATCCGAACACCCCTGCTAGCATAGTGGCAAGTTCCTTACGGTACGAGGTTCACCACGGTGAGAACGGGTAAAAGTGCATTAGGACCTGGTGACAGCATGGTGCCTAAAGAGTTTGTTTAAGCCTAGTTGTTGGATCGCTGACTCCAACGCCAGTCTAGTCAAGTGCATTAGGTCCTGGTAACAGCAGAATTCTAAGAGTTCAATCAGCAACTACCAAGAGGTTTGGATCGCTGACTCCAATGCCATACCCGGACCCTTGTGAGTTCGTCTCGAACCCGGTATTGTGGGTCCATTGCCTCACAGCTAGGGGGTGTATAATCGATCCGGGACACAACAACAATGATAGGGATGCACAGTATTTCAACCCACGGCCGAGATACTCTTTTATTATTATTGTCAATTACTGCTTCCAACTGCTCTCAAACTGCAAACTGCTTTCAAACAATCTCAACTGCAACCAACTCCAATCAAACATAAACTTTCCCTTTCGCTTCCTTAGCAGAGCAACCTGAGTCCCATACTCGGTATTTGGTTGCACCCCTGTGACATCTTTTTAAAACGTTCCGACGCCGCCTGCGAGGGAAGAGGTGCTTTCAACTACAACGACGAAAGCATCCTTACCCGAGCGGGAGTGTCACGTTTTTGGCGCCGTTGCCGGGGAAGCGAAATATTTGTTTGTTTTTGATTGTCTGTGAATACTGTACATACTATTTTATTTTTCTTTTTGAATTGTTACTTGTATGCTAAGGTCGCATTCGGGTCCTGGTAAGCCAGGCGAGCCAGGCGTCGAGCTGAACTTGCGAGACTGACATTAAATAACAATCATTTTTATTCTTATGATTCTAGTTCCGACTCTGATACACAATCTAGTTCTTCCGTTTCAGGTACCCCTACCGTGGCGGAATAACTAACTCTCAAACAGTTGGGTGGCGCAAGCATAGCCTTTGACAACCAGCCCAACAGATTTCCTGAACTTAATGCAAACTTTGAACTCAAGTCCGAATTGATAAACCTTCTGCCGAAATTCTGTGGCAGACCGGGTGAAGACCCCATCAACCACATCAAGGACTTTGAGGTTATCTGTGTCACCACCAGAAGGACCGGTGGTGATGACGATGCAGTGAAAGCCTCCGCTCTACCTTTCTCTTTGGACGATAGGGTGAAAGATTGGTACCATACCCTGCCTGCCGACGTAACTTCTGATTGGTCAACCTTCAAGAAGAGATTCTTTGAAAAGTACTTCCCGCCTTCCAAGACGAAAGCTATCAGAAAGGAAATTTTTGGGATTACACAACTTCACGAGGAAACTCTGCGCGAGTACTACGAGCAGTTCAAGAAGTTTCTCGCTTCGTGCCCCCATCACTCGATATCCGATTTCCTGCTTATCAACTACTTCTGTGAAGGATTGACACCCACTGATAAGGCAATGATCGACGCCTCTAGTGGAGGAGCTCTGATGAACAAGACGCCGGAAGAGGCATGAGAGATGATTGAGACAGTGGCTGATGCCAATCAGCACTTCAGCACTAGAGCAAAGAGTAGGGGTGTGCACGGGGTTGCGCCATCTGAATCAACTATGCTAGCTAAAACTCTGGCGGAATTGGTAGCCATCGTTAAGGAGATAAAGGAGGGTCAACATGTATGTACAGCTACCCTGAAGCAAAATTCTAATACTTCATACGTAAAACCCACCAGACACTGTGGGATTTGCTCATGCGACTCGCATTACATTGACGAATGCCGACAACTTCAGGATGATAGTGTAGTAGCTGCCACACAAGATTTCTTTGAACCTAGTGCAAACCCTCCATATAATAGGCAATACCGTAGCCAAGGCTGGTGAGATAATTAGCCCATTCGGGGAAACGCACCTCCGCAACAGGAAGGCCAACAACGACAACCCTACACTTGCAGTCAACCTCAGAATAACCAGAATTTTCGATATCAACCACCGCACAGCCATCAGCAACCTTATCTATTCAATAATCCTCCACTCAGCGTTGACGAAGCTATGCGCATTTACCAGAAGAAAAATCAAGAAATTAAGGAAATATAGAGAAGAACAGCAGAGCAGATAGTCAAGTTGTACGAAATGATGCAAGATACTACCAATCAACTGACTCAAGTTCCACCACTAGTCACAAATTCACTCCCAGCGCAACCTTCTCAAAACCCAAAGAGTGGTATAAATGCCCTACAACACAAGAAGAAGAAGAAGAAGGGGAGAGATGTAGGCGATGGCGAGAAGAGATGTATCACCCCAAATTACGACACCGTCGACTGCGCCTACGATTGGGATGCCACATTTCCTAACCTAAAAATTTCTAAAACTCTAAACCATATCATTACGAAAAGTGTTAGCGCATCAAACAATATAAGCAAGCAAGATATCTATATAACAACTCCTTCATAACTAAGAAATCCCAAGATAATATATATAACATATAAGATAACCTTATCCTTACAGACCCTAGATACCAAACTGTAATAGGTTCTCCCATCCTGACCTCACACACACAGGTCTCCTAGGCTATGGCTTGGGACTAGGAAAAGGAAATAAACAACAACGATAACACGCCTAGGCCTCTATTGTTCTAACACGAGAGGTACTCTAAGGACTCGGACTCGACGACTGTGAGTGCCAAACTCCAGATAGATTGTAGCTCGAACCATCGTGACTAACAGACTGACGGTCAGCTGCCTCCACTGGCTCATCAGGTACAGAAGCTTGGCTGCTACAAAGAGGAGAAGGCTCAAGAACACGTCCCAGTTTTTCGATATAACGTTGGTAATCTTCCTCAGCGTCTATATCCATGGGTAGAGAAGGTGTAGCGGGAATCCCATCTTCAGGGTTACCCTCTTCCTCCGGTTCCTCTTCTTCCATCTCCAGATCTTCCTCACTGGACTCTTCCTTCTTAACAGAGGGTTTCATCCCTCCAATCTCCCTTTCGTCGTCGGCGTCGCACATCCAACCTTCGGATGGCGGAATGGGTCCCCAACTTCTCGTCTTCCTCAATGAGCTACTAGTTGTACCACGACGGAAAGAACGAGTACCCTTGATGGATGATGTGGAATGTTCGCGTTGGGCTGCTGGCATTGTTCTTAGAGAGTAGTGTGGCGTAGGACGTCTGGACGAACGTGGTATCTCGGTAGGTGACTTCTGGTCCTTGGAATAACTAAGAATCTTATCGGCCATCAGGACCTCGATTGGAATCTCGTACGGGCGATCAGGGTCGTACCGAACACTATGGAGAGGATGAACGAAAGATTTATCATCAAAGTGGTAGCGCCTAATCTTGAAAGTTCCCAGCTCAGCATCGGCGTCCATATCGTAATCCTCGAACTTCTCGCGTTTCTCGTACTCGTAGTAGCTAACGCCACTTCCCATCTACGCGTGGGTTAAAGAAAGAAAACGAAGGTGAGAACCTATCGTTCCCAGTTGACTCCTAGGTCAACTACTTTGTCCTAGGGGCTTACGTCACGTAGGTAGAGTAACAGATAGTAGCGAAGCATACAGCGAAGCAGATAGCGGCAACAGATAGCAATACAGACAGCAAGACAGAAATAGAGACTCAAGGAGAACGACACGAATAAACACGCAAGACAAACAAGACAAACACACAAGGCAAACAAGACAAGCAAGGCAAAGAAATGCGGTAAACATACACAATCAAATGCGCAAACAAGTATGATGCATGCCTGATCCTAGTGCAGGCCATGAGCTCATGCGTCGGTTTACTTCCCGCACCCGACGACTACTTAGGGATAAACCCAAGTATGGTTCACTCACTGTCGAATGTCATGGACCCTTGGCTGATCCAAAGCGGCCATGTTACGTTGGCTAGAACATGCAACACAAAGGTACCCCAGGTACTCAAATAAAAGGGTGAGGATCCCGTCACCAGCAATTAGCGCAAATAAATAATAAACCGCATCGACAGGAGGAACAGGATGACCGTTACAACCTTTAGGTAGCTAGCCTTCAAGCTTAGTTCTCAGACAAGCAGGATAACACCCAGCCCTTGTAGCTCTTATCACATAGTCAAGCGGGACGACACCCAGCCCTTGTAGCTCTTGTCACTTAGTCAAGTGGGACGACACCTAGCCCTTGCATTAGCATTGCTCTAGCTTTAGCATTAGCTTTTTAACATAGCATAGCCTTTAGCGTTCACTAGTTCATTCTATTGAACCGTTAGCCAGAATAGCATTCTGTAGCCGGATTAGCCTTCGGTCTACATGACTTAGCTGAACCAACCGGTCTGACAGTGACGCAAGTCCGATAGGACCGATACTTGGTCGGTTGCCAGACCAATCCATTTCAAGGGATTAAACCGGTCCAGAACCATGAACCATTCACAGGAAAGAAACCCGGTTCGATCGTCGTGTCCCATACCATCGCCGACCAAACCGAATCGGTATCAACCGTCACATCTAGGTTTACTATCTCAAGTTTGGGGCTTTCTCGTTACGTAGCATATTTATGCAAAAAGCTCTACTATTCTCTTGAAGCCTTTACTTCTTAATTTCATATGGTTCAATTATGAGAGCCTATCATAGCTAAGTGATTAACAGCTTATGGATATCTTCTTCATAGCTTTTATTAACTTATAATGTTTGCACTTAGCTTATATTCTCAGTAGCTTATGTTCATATATCTTATTAGAATCTTTTCAAAGGCTTTTCTTTATAACTAGATAGATATATATAAATATATTTTGTTCAAATATATTTATCATTCTCAGTACTTAGCTTATTCTCATATCAAAATACTTTTAGCTTTATCTTATAATAAGGTACTTTGTTTTCCAAAACATTATAGGGATTCTTTATGTGTATAAGCTTATGAGTAAAACACTTATTATACTTAAATCTTTTATTCTTCTCTTATCTTACATATACTTATCTATATATATTATTGATGCATGAGCATCTTTAGAGGTTTTCTAGGATAAATCATACTCAATTCTTTGTGATATTAATGCAATAATTTATGAAAAACAGCCAAATTTATATTATAATTGTAATTC
>JASCZI010241910.1:13512-51622 GCA_036250425.1 Stylosanthes scabra | reverse complement strand
ATATATATATATATATATATATATATATATATATATATATATATATATGAAATACTTTTTAAAATTAGTCACCCTTGAAACTTGATCTTTCTTATCAAATTATTTATTTTTATTTCTATTATATATACTCTCCTTTACCAACATTCTCACCATTTTCTCTACGCAATCCAAACATTAATTATAAAATTAATACAAATAAAATATTAGAAATAACTTTAAATTATATTTCTCTGAAATTTTTTTTAAACAAAAAGCACTAGCTACTAGCTAGTGAGAAACAAGAACCACAACACTCTAAGGCATAATTGGAGCATTTTCCACATCCATCCTTCTTGCCCTTTCTATCATCTAATTCAGCAGAGTATTTAGTGCTAATGGGCACCGCAACCTGCATAGCCACCGTTAACACAGCGGCAAGGGAGGCGAAGCCTGCGGTGGGGGCAACGCCACGGTGCATGGAGAGCAGTCCGGTGGCGATGGTGCTGCCAGCAATGCAGTTCCAATGGTCGTCTTTCTGGCGACTGTAGCCCAAGGCGTTGTGAATAGCAGTGAAGAGACCGAACCATGCTCCATACTTGCCGGCCACGCGCGGCCCGTTCACCCCCATGGCGTGCCACGCGCCGGCGAGGCGTGCGCCATTCGGTGAGCGGTATAAGCCATTAAAAAAGTGGAAGATGGATCCTCCGACCAATGCATATTTGAAGGCGAAACCGGCTTCTGTGGCGGTTTCTTCTAAGCACTGTTGTAATGCTATTTCCGGAGTCTTTGATCGGTATAAAGCCATTGTTGTATTGATTCTAGGGTTTAAGGAAAGAAAAGGGACTTTGGCGGCTGTACCAATGGTTTTTGGTAGGGTTAGGATTTTATTTGACTCAAATTCAAACCCTTTTATGGTGTTGTGTGTGCCTTGGAGAAGGGTTAACCTAATTGGAATAATAATGGGTTAATAACTCAAATTTGAATTTGACCTAACACAGCCAATTTGTTTTCTAATGACCCAATTGAATCATTGTGTATAGAAACATGTTAAAAAAAAATTAAAAATCATACTATTATAGTATTATAAAAATATTTGATTATTCGGTAATTTAATTATTTTGATAATTAATTATTTTATGAAAAGATATATGAAAATTATGTGAATATACATATTTAGAAATATAATAACTATTTTAATGATGGATGATTTTTGTGTGTTTATATAGACCATTTTCCTTTTTTATTCTTTCATAGACATAATTTAAAGTTATCCTATTTAACTTAATATATATCATTTTATATAAATAATATTTTTGGGAGACAATACATTTGATGATAATGGTAAATGAGTTATGAATGATAACTCATATATCATGTGGGTGATCACTTTTATCTTATTTGAATGATAACGACGTTTTTCAATTTCGGATGATAATTTTTTTAAATTTTGGATAATAACTTAGGCTCTCTAATATTAATTTCGTAGCACTGTTATTTATAATTATATATTTATAATATATAATATTATGCACTTAATTCGATAATAATTTATAAATAAAAACAAAATTAAAATAGGAAGGTTATGGTTATTTATAGCTACAAAGCTATGGCTATCAAATATTTTTCGTATTAATAGATGTCACTAATTAATCAGGAGGGAAAGAGCTTATATTGATATTTATTCACAATATATAGAGTGTAATAGCAGTAACAAATAAGACTCAGTTAACATAAGAAATACATACTAATTTCATCTTAATTCCATTTATTCGGCAGAAATAAATTCAATTGAAAATTTTTCTTTTAGATATAATAAAATAAAAAATAAATTCTCGTAATAAGAAAGTAAATTTTTATTCGATTTTAAATTTTCTATTTTTTTTTAAAAATGAATTGGTTAATTCTTAAAAAAAAGACCCACATAGAGAGAGCTCAATTTGTAGATGCAACCAAGGTAAATCTATAGTTGTGAGCTTTGTGAGCATTGCATATTAACTCTAATTACTGCTCCTCTTTTAATTAGGTGAACTCTGTCTTTTGCTTTGGAAACCCCGTATACTATATAACAAGGCAAATTAAACATATATAAAAGAATTAATAAGTTAAACATCTACTTTTTGTTCTTGTCTATTTGATTAGCAAGAGACATATACATTCTCCAAGAGTTATTCATAATCATTATAGTCTTAATAAAGTGCGGTTACTTAAGGTTTGTTTTCAATTTAGAAATAATCATATATATAATCAGTATCTAGACATCCAAAAAAACAAAATCATAAGTATCAGGTTTACTTATCAGTTATCACTACTGAATAAGCATGATATAATTACTAACTAATAATCAATCAAGCATCATTTTTATTTGTTACGTTGTATATAATAATAAACAAAAAAATATAATCAGTACTTAAAAATTTTGTAGATTGAAGTAAACATAAATTAATCTACCCAATTCTCTTTATATTTATACAGGTACAGAATATTTTAGCTATATTCACCATTATACATTGAATAATGTGTTAAACTAATAGAAATAGATACATAAATTGTTATATTTTTAATATCAGTAATATGTCTCTTTGTTCATTTAATAAGAATCGAATTTTAAATCTTTTATTTATAAAAATCTGATATTATGTCATGAGATCACTTCTCTCCAAAGATTCAGTTAATAAGAGAAATCGAGGAGAGATACGAATGACTATATCTATTGTTTTAAAACTGTGATTAAAAAAAAAAAGCATGACCGTAGTATATTCTGCTAAATACATATTGATATGACATGCACAATGGGAAAAATATACTCAAAACATATAACAAACAAAGAAGAAGATTCTAGCTTTTATACATGGAGTAATTTAATGGCAAATGCACTATAGAAACAAACGTTACAAACACAATTATTCAAAGTTTTCTTTGTTGCATGTCGACGTGAACAAAGGTATTGAGTGTAATATTCTTGTTCCTTGGGGCGTACGCCTTAGATATTCTATATATATTAATTCTTAATTAATCTCTTTAAATTCATATACATTTACATATAAATATATATATATATATATATATATATATAGATAGATAGATATTCATACTTTTGTTCTATCTTCTAATTAAATATGGCATGTATGTTTGTAAACATGATGAAACCAACATCATGCTTTTGGAGAAAGAAGAAGAAGAAAGAAAGGAGGAACTACCTTGAGCATCAACATCACCAGCAACTAACATTAGAAGAGTGGCTTCTAAGAACACCAATCATGGAGAATCATGATGATGATGATGAACATAGTAGGTTATTATGTTTGGAGCAACACTTATTATCATCATCAAAGGGTGAATATGGAGGTACTACTACTACCTTGGAGAAACTATTGAAAGATGAAAAGGGTAGTGATGATGATGATGATGTGAAACAAGAAGGTATGGGGTTTGATTCAATGGGAAGAAGCAAGAGTTGCAAGCAGAAGAAAAGGGTTAGTTTTAGATTACCAGAAGTGGCTGATACACTCATTTTATATGATTAGTAATTAATAAATCTATATCTTATAGGAATATTATCCATTGCGGCATACCATATTCAATTGTTTTTTAGCCGTTGATCTTGATTGATTTTAAAATCAACGGTAAGTGGTGGAATACGGTATGTTGCACTTTTTGCGGCATACCAATAATTTTCTTATCTTATATGATGTGTTAGAATAATAATGTGATTATATAGTTATCAAATTAGTTCATCAAGGTAACATGTATTATTATCAATTAACATCCATCTTTATATCTTAATGTTTGAAGAGCAATCCCCCCAGCTTTTTTTTTTCTTATCATTTTTTTAAATTAATCATTGTATTACATATGGTTTAGCACGAATGATGAAAAAATAATTAATTAGAGACTTAAATAAATTCCTAAAATTAAATCTTTTTTGTCAAACACTCTAGTTTTCAATAAATTAAATTTTAATCGCCAAATTATTCCCTGTACCATATTGTTTATCTATATCGAAAGATAGATGATTTAAGAATTTTGAAAATTATTAGAAATTATTTTATATTTATTAAATATTAGATCGAAAATATTTATTATTGGACTAAGTAGAAGGAAACTCTTTTTATTTTATTTGAATCATCATAATAATTTTGTTTGCCTCTAACACTACAGAGTATTGCATTGGTCCATACTAACAATAACCTATTTGAATGGTTAATATTGTTATTGCCTGGTGAATTGTATGAAAAAATAATGGTGTCAGCTGATTGAAGATATATAATATAATATAAAAAATATTTTAAATATATCGATATATCAGTATATAAATATATATATATATATATATTTTTTAATTGAAATTAATAATTATAGATTATCCGTATATTTTTATACCGATATACTTGAAATTTTTTTAATAATATATATAAAAATTAAAAGGCATCAACATATACATACATATATTCATTGCCTACCATTCATAGAACTTTCAAAGAAATTAAAGTGGACAGTTTTGACTGTTTTGTAATAATAGATGGTATGAATAATAATGAAGAAGAAAGCAAAATGAGTTGAGAAAGAAGGAGACATAACTCAGAAAGCACAATGATGTGTACAAACTAGGAAATAACAAACAAACGGACTCACTTATTTCTAATTAAAGTAACCCACAAAAACAAGACAAGAGTAAAGAAAAAGCTGTTAGAGGATAAGTCCTTTTGTCTCCTTTTATACAGTTAGCTAGATAATTTTTCATCACATAAAATACCGAAATAATATTCATGATGTAGGAAAATATATTTGTGATAAAGTATATAAAGCAATGCTACACAAAATTGTTTGCCAATATAATATATAAATAAAAATTACTAACTCTTAAGTTGTTTCAAATATATATATTTTTGTTTCTGTTTATACATATTTTCTTCTTTAAAAGTATGAATAGGATATGTTTGGCTAGCATTTTTACTTTTTATTTTTATTTATAGTATTTTTTATTCTTCATAAATTATAAAAATAATAAATATTAAAAAGTTTAAAAACCTTTGGGTTCCAAAAATTCTAGAAGAATGACAATTTTTGACAAATAATACTATAATCATGTGAGGAACCGAATAAATTTTTTGTTAATAATAACTAATAAAAAATAGAAGCGCAATAAAATAAAAAAATTCAATCCATAAAAAATAAAAATCTAAAAAAATAATATATTAATATTGTTAGTTACTATTGATAAAAAAAAATTGATAATCAGAATTTTTTCATAATCCTAACATACTAAAATTTTGATACTTTTTAAGTATTTTTGCACACATGTACATATAAATGGATATAATTTGCATTCGCATTATACAAGATCTACACATACAAACTAACAGAAAACATGCACATATATAATTATATTGACTTAATTATAAAAAAAAACTATGTATAATTATATTTTACATATATAATTTTCCAGTCAAATAAAAGTTCGAATACATGCCTATTTAAAAAAAGAAATGGCTAAAAAACAATAAAAAACAATATATTTGTGCAACTCAAAAGAGTTTACAAATAAAGCATGAAAATTAAAGGGTTTAATAATGTATTGTGACTATGGAAAAGAAAGGGAGGCAACAATGTGAAAGAACTGAAGCTGTTCAAGCAACACTTTAGCATGAGCCGTTGCTCTTTTCTCCACTCTAAGGAACAACTCTTCACTGAATTTGTCACCAATAAAAGCGTCAACTAACACACCGGACACACTTTTGCAACTGTTGGCAAATGCCTTTCCAACTTCAATTGCATCATCTGGTTTATTAACAACAAGGGGGCTCCCTCCTTTGAAAACTTCAATCTTGTTTATCACAAATGAACCATCTTCTTCAACTACTTCCTTGAAATCTTGCAAGCTTGGTGCATACACTGGAATGTTGAAACTGTCCCTTTTTGAACTGCTTATTAATCCCTGTCAACCACAACATTATTATTATTATTATTATTATTATTATTATTATTATTATTATTATTATTATTCACCAATATGAACTATACATAATTGTTGATAAACAAGATGAAAGATACTAGCTACATTATTACATTATTTAAAATATTTTTTATATTCTTATGAGTTTAATTAATTTTTGTACATTGTTAAATGAGCGTGCTAGATAAAAATCATATTATATCAGCCAATATATAATTTAAAGAGTGATCATTCGAAATAATAAAAATTAGATAATTCAAAATAATATAAATTAGATTATTTAAAACAATAGTGAATATATAAAAAGTTTCCGTTGTTGTTTGAGAAACTATTGTCACCTATAATTTTTCTTTTATTTTGATATTAGGAGTCATCGATTAGAAGTGGAAAAAATAAAAAATTAACTTTATACAAAAAAAATTGCATAGGAAATATATACTTCAATTAAATACTATCAAATTTATCTATGTATGAAAATATACACTAAAAATATTTTAAATCATCTTTACGCAAATGTGTTGTTTATATTATGAGAAAAATTTTAGGTGTATTGGTGTATTAGTATATCATTAATTTTTAACCGTTGATCTTGATTAATGATTAAAAGTTAATGATATATGATGCAAACTTTTTCTATATTATATAATATACAACAGTAACACTTTTGTTTGGATGTGTGTGGAAGACTGTCAACATTCAAAAGCTAAGTACACATGCCTTTGACTATGCTCAAAGGCAATGTTTGGTCCCACAATTACATAGCTATGATCATTAGATGAAAATTTGATAGAAAGAATTAGTATATAATGCAAAGTAGTAAGCTACATTTTTGTGGGATGTGATGATATTATTTTGTGTGATTTTTTTTTTGATGTTCTAACATTTTTTAGAATTAAATTGGTGGTCAATAATATTATTATGGACCACTTTGCCAACCGGAAATTCATTATTATTTCTGCCGACATAATCATCAATTAAATTGACGGCTAGAGATCAATTTTTTAGGATGGTAAACCAACGGCTGGGATTTCATGGCGGCAATTGTGAAACTTCATAATAATTAAGTTCTTGTGATGCCTTCAATCTTGAGAAACTTTTTGTGTTTGTGTGGGTGTGTTTTTTTTTTAAAATCTATATACATTGCGATTATACATAAATATATATTATTTAAATCATTATTAGTATATATTTTATATTTTAAAATATATTTTATACAAATTTGATGACTAATTTTTTTATATATCTAATGTGTGTCGATAAAATATAATAATATGAAATAAATATAAAAAATATTATGTGTATATAAAAAATTAAACATCAAATATTTATATATTATATATGTTGTAAACTAATTTATTTGATGACTGGTTTTTTTTCGTACAAGTATCACGATAAATATAAAAAAGGGTAGGTTATTTGCAAGCTAAGTTTCCAAAATGAACTTGAATAAAATTAAAAGAATACTAGTAGCTAAGAATGATATCTTCAAAAAAGGAAAAATGATATATACTCTAATTAGGCTATACAAAGAAGCAAAGCATGCATGAAAATCATTGATACATACCTCATGAACAAGATCATCCCAAGCATCTTGAAAGTGGGTCCCAAAGAGAAGGCCAGCACCACCTTGGTCAGTGGGGTCCACAGAGGTTCTTCCCAAGCAGACCAAGAACATGGACCCACCCCTCTTCATCTCCACACTTCTTGCCCTCAAGAAACCTGCCAAGTCTGTTTGGAATTGTTTCTTGTATGCATTTGCTGTGTTCTCATTTGCACCATGAATGAATACTCTTCCTTTGTTGTATGCACTTGACCTTTTATCTACTACACATTCTGGTACCTTTAATTTACATACATATATATCCAAAGTTAGAAAAACATTTAATTATTAATTGGGTAAAGTATTTTTTTTTTTAATATTTAGGTCGTTTTTTATTTTGGTTCCTAACTTTTAAAACGTCTTATTTTAGTCTCGAAACGTTTCAATTTTAATCAATTAAATCCCAATTCCAGTGTTCGTCCCTATTTAATTATTTACAATGCTTAAATCTCTAAAAATATTTGTGTCTCTTTTTCTTAGGATCGTTGCAGGCATACGTGGCACTATATTTGTCATTGAAGAACAATTAAATATAATTAAAAATTAATATTAAAAAAAACAATATAATGTAAATAAAAATTACACTATATTTCATCCCTATGTTCCCGCCTTAATTAGGAAGTCTTAAGAGGAAGAGACACAAACATGTTTTAGAAATTTAAAAATTTAAATAATTAAACAGGGAGGAACACTGAGATTGAAACTTGATTGATTAAAATTGAAATGTTTTGGGACTAGAATAGGATGTTTTAAGCGTTAGGAATTAAAATAGAAAACGATCCAAACATTAGAGACCAAAACAGTACTTTACCCTTATTAATTAGTATAACATATTTTAATATATACTATATTGTAGTATTTATGCTAAAATCTTGTAAATATCAACATTCATCCAGATGCTCCAAAGTCATTTTTTTTTACAAAAGTCATTTGAATAAACAGAAAAATTTAAAGATAATAAAAAAAAGTATTAGTAGTCATTGTTCTTTAACTAATAATCGGAGAATAATTTTATTTATTATCATCAAGTTAGTACTATCATTTTAGAATTTGAATGACCTATTTTTTATTATTTCACATAATCAGTAGCTATACTACTTTAAATAATATATCATCTATCATTTTGGATGATAGATTTTCTATTATTTTAGATAATTAGTTTTCACGTAATTTTTATATATTGTGTTTTTTTTATTGGCTAATTATTAGTTAATATTCTATTAGTTAGTATCTAATAATACTACTATTTATACTATTAACCAATAATTTTGGTCATTATATATATTTTGTCAATGTATTCGAATTTTTTTTATATTACTTTAAAAGAATATATTGGTTGGTTAAGTGTGGACAAAACTTTGTGGTATGCCTAATTAAACAAGTAACTGTCCCGAGGAAACAAAGTTCTTATTTCTGTGCGTCAATTCCATCATAGAGTATGAATTTGTTATATCCACTTTTTGACCAAAAAACAAATGGGGCCTACCAACTAACATAGCCTTTGCATGAATAGTTATACTATTTTATCCTCGGGATGTGTCTAATTAATATGTTTTCCTCTTATTTTATTGTAGAAAATATCACATAATCATATATAGAGAGAGCCATAAATTATAGAGTAATAAAGATTATATCATTGTACGTATACGTATGTAGATTCTTTTAAATATATTTGACAGGTAGTTATGGTGTGAATCATAAGACAAGAAGAAAGTCATGATAAGTTGAAATTGATTAAAAGGTGTTTAGCAAATTCATTAAAGTAATCATGGACATTTTCACTAAAAGTTTCCAAGAACTTAAAAGTTTGAACTACTCAAACCGAAAGGCTTATAAAAAAAAGATCAAGGGCTACAGAATGATGAACAAAAGTCTTTTGTGTAATAATAATAATAATAATAATAATAATAATAATGATAATTATATTTAATTTATAATTCAATCTTGATGAATTAGCTTTAGTATAAGTAATAACTTATATATAATTATCTTATAATTATATGTCAATTCCCATATTAATAAAATATAACTTCTAAATTATGAAAATATATGATGACTAAATCAAATCACCGAATAATAATATTCACTTACAATGATCAAAATTAATAATCTCTAATGATTAGTACTTTAATCATTTTTTCAATTTGCACATGAAATTAGATTTAAGACTCTATTGCACACAAAGTTATTTGCAAGTTTCCAAGAATGAACTGCAATAAAATAAAAAATTATAGTAGCAGCTCATAATTATATTTAAAAAAGAAAAAAGAAAAAAAGAGAATATAAAAAATAAAAAATATGTTGGACTTGGTTTACCTGAGACAACCAATGCAAAGAAAAAGCCGAGTGAAACACATCAACGGATCTCGCCGGAAAAAGTCTCCGATAAAAGGAACCGGGAACTCCGGCCACAAAGTATGAGCGGTGGTTGTTGGCAGCCAAACACTCTTCCATGCTAACTCCGCCATTATCGTTGGAGAGAAATGGCGGAAGAAGCTGGAAGAGTGTGTTGAAATCATTACTAGGAAGGTCGGAGAAGAAAGCCGAAAATTCAGGTGGATTGAACCCTAAGGCCTCATAGCGCTTGATTATATGCTTTATGATCACATCAACAACGTTAATGGTGTTGTTGCCACATGAACAACCCAAATCCACCACCACAAATGGGATTTCATCATCAGAACAAGCATTAAGTTGAACTCTATCTAGGGTTTCTTTCAGAAGGTGAAGCATAGACTTAGCATGTATTGCCTGCATAAACATGTTATATGATAAATAAATTATATCATAGTTATTTAGAACTTATTACTTGAAATTTTAGGAAATGTGATTGCTTATATTAAAATAAATTTATTTAATTTTCATAAAATTTAAATTTAATATTTAAAAAGAAAACGAGTTTGTCTACCATCACTTGAAAAAAAAAAATTGAGAAGAACTTAATGTTCAGTAATTTTTTTTTGTATTAGTCTATCAATAATTTTGGCCAACTTATAAGCTTTATTTGTGTATTTGGAATTTTTTATTGACATCAATTTGTAAAATATACTGATTAACTAAGTGCTGATTAAAAAAATAAATTGTGCTAATCGTGTAGCATTGGCGTAATACAACAAAAATATATAATAGAAAAAATTCGATAAAGGAACTGATTTAAAAGTATTTATTTACTAAAAAATTAGTACTTTGTGTGTGTTTAATTTATTATTAATTATAAAGAAGGAGAAGAAAGAAGAAGATAGAAAAAAAAAAAAAGCAAACCTGTGCTTGGGAATTGTTGGCATAACTGGACTCTCCTTTGCCTCCTTTCATGCTAAGTAACTTTTCAAGTTCTTTGTTGGACACAACAACATTGTCTCCCATTGGAGCCATGTTTGTTATGATTGGTGAAATTAGAAAGAGAGAATGAATAATGGGAATGAAATGATATTAGATTGGTGGAGTTTTATGATCTTTTTAAGTTTGAGAAAAACTCAGAGGCAAGACACTCATATTTATAGGCACATTGGAGAAGGTATAATCGTACGGATACTTTAATTATTTGTATCGCCACATATTTTGTTATTATTGTCCTCGTTATATAGTATATGTCAAATTAAAGAATGATAATATAATTCAAATTTTTTTAAATATTTCAGTTCAATAAAAAAAAATCACACATAAAAATTGATATATGCATCAATGCTTGTGATATAAAGAGATTATAAATATTTTTAGCATTTATTAGTTTAGATTTTTAGAATATTCAATTTGTTTTTATGTATTTTAAACTTAATGTATTAGATTTTTTAATAATAGGTTTAGTTTTTAAATTATCTTAACCTAATGAGGTCTTTAATAAATATCTCATAAGCTATTGTACCCATTAATCAATTAAGCCAGATATTAATGGATGAAAATCACTTGTTAGTTTTGTGATAAAATCATGATTTGTATAAGTGATATATGTAATTTATTTCTTATTGCATCGAAAAATTGAATAAAAGATTGTGCATTCATTTTCTATTTAATTTTCAAATTATTTTGATGTGTATTTGTGAGATTGTGTAATTCACCTGTCTTATTGCATCGAGAAATTATATAAAAAACAGAGTAATTCGTTTTTATCCAATTTCAATATATCTTTTTTTTTTATAATTTATTATATATAAATTTCTTCAATTTTAATAAAGTATATATTCTTTATATTCTTTTTTATCTGAATGCCTTATAAATTTTTAAAAAAAATTGGAGTGCTTTACTATTATTGTCGTCATTATTATTAGATAATGTTGGAAATTTGGAATGCTTTAGGTTAATATATAGTTAATACAATGTATAGTGAAAATTATTAAGTAATAATAAATTAATAATACCTATAATAAATAGATAACACAAACTAACTAATTAACAAGGATCAAACTTCAAAGTTCAAACTACCACACATAATAATCTTTTGACTAAGAACTTTAAAGTTCAAACCCTGAATTTGTGAAGGAAAAAAGTATATAGATTATGACATTGTACTATTGAAGGAAAAAGGTATACTTTAATTTTCAGAAATTATGATTCTCTTGTCTTCAAAATCAACCTTACTTTGAATGGGTAAAAGAAAACAAATGCATAATAACAAAGCTAATATCAAGCATATGCCTTCAAATTCAATGGATCCCAATGTAGCAAAAGGGAAATGTTTTTGTTGGACTTAAGCTCTAAAATAATATGTGAGATTGAAAATTTGTATTAAACGAGGTTTTTTGAAATTCTAATTATATTATTTTAATCTTTAAAATTGAATTTTGAATACTATAGTGATTTTTCGATTTCTCTTTGACACTGAAATCTCAAAAATTATTATAACGTTTGAAGTTTAATATGTATCAAAGATAAAAATAATACAATTAGAATTTTAATAGCCAATAATAGATCTTTAAATAAAATTCAAATTTACTATTACTCATTAATTTGTGAATTTAGGAGATATCTTATTTTTTTTTTTTTTAGAAGCTAGTTTAGTGTAAACTCCAATTTCAAAGATTATTTTGGGTTACACTGATGAACCTTTTTAATGTGAAAGTGAAACTGTCTTCCTTAGATTATTGTGTAATATAATATAAATGAAAACCTTCTTGAAATAATAAACAAGTTTTTATCATTGGTCAAAACTCAAAAGAACAAGAGTATGGATTTTCTAACTAAACTGCCAATGCTAATGGATTTGACTGTGAAAAAAAAGTGCTTATTATTAATAATAATCATTATTAGGTGTTTGAATATTCTCATTCCAAGGATAAGTATAATATTTTAATCTCAAAATCTCCATTGTTTATTAGTGACTGCTTTTTTGCTTTTTCTTCAAAAACAACAAATATAAGTATGATTATTATAATACATTAATCAAATATTATTCAATTATTAACTTATTATAACTAAGCACTAATGAATGGATTATAGTTTATTATTATATAAAAGTGCTAACTTGAACAATATACGCAAACTAATAAATTAAAATAAAGGCAATAATAATCATCATCATCATATATAACTTAAAAAACAAGGCCGTGTACATTGATTCTTGGATTCTATATTAAAACATGGGGTTGATATTTTATATGCTCCAACTTCACACTTTATTTTTGTTGAACACTTAATATCTAGAGCTTTGTATCGACTAATCAGAAGCAGATCCAGACCTGACCCGACCCGAGTCACGTACGTAGTTGTAGTGGGTGCAAAATAGAGAAAATCGAAATTTTAAATGAAAGAAATAGGTGTATATATTAGATTTCGAACTCAAAATTTGTTTAAACTTTATATATATATATAATTTTCATGCATCGTATATCTTCAATTAAGTATTATCATATCATCAAAAGTAATTAATTTTTAAATTTATTATTTCTAAAGTTATATAAATACACAAATTTAATTGGATGACTGCGTAGTGCATCAAAATTAAATATATATATATAAACCTACAATATTCTTTTTTTTCCTTAGGGGAAATGGAAGTAATAATTATGATGCTAATTTGACATCCCGTAAGTTACTAAATAAAGCCATTCCTAAAGAGAAATCACCGGTTTATATAGTCAAAAGATGGTAGTTAATTATCCCCTTTTTTTGCATATATGCTTGTGCATTGGATTGGATTTTCAAATAGCCAGAAAAAAAAAAAAAAAGGAGAAAAAACCCTCTCTATGCTAACTCAGATTGGACTATTGACTTTGAAAAACAAAAAGTTAGAATATAATTAAAGATAAGATTGTAATAAGAGAAGTGTTTGATATGTGGTTTCATGTTTGGTACTTTATTGGCAGGATTATATTATCTCTAGGTAATGTAATTTTAGTTGTAAAGATTTGAATATAATATTCAGTTTTTACAAAAGTAAGTTTAGTTTTTATATATCCCAATGTATTAGTACTTGTCAAAGCTTCTAGTGCCATGAACAAGTTAAAACACTTTTGAGTATTGTCTTTTTTACTAGAATTTGATTCTTATTAACTTTATTTACTGCGAATTTTAGGGAGATAGCATGCAATAGGAACTTTAGAAGTCAAAATCCAATATCAAAGGTTATTTATTTATATGCTCTCCATTTTGATGTATTATTAGGGTAATGTTACGGCAAAAAGTAAAGTATTGATGAAGAGTAAAGATTGTCTTTTTTAATAAAAAAAAATTCAAAAATAAAACTTATCATATGCAATTGTATATTTTTTTTTTCTAAATGTGATAAAAATATTCAGTTTTTAAATATTTCTACTCTTCACCAAAAAAATCTCCATATTATTAACCTAAGAATGTTAAGAGTTGATGTTATGTTTGGTTTTTGTTTTAACTTCTAATATTTTTATTTTCTGAATTTTATGAAATTTTTTTTTCTATTTTCACCTCCTATTTTCATATTTTTTTTAATAAAATCCTAAAAATAAAAATATTAAAAATGAAACGAAAACTAAACGTATCTTAAGTTATCTCACATCTCTGATCTCTTACATCTATCAAGCGATTATAACTATCAAATTTTAGAAAGTAAGAGAGAAGAAAAAGGAAAAATAAAAAATTAAATAAATAGTGCAACTAAAGAATTGGATTTACTCCATAGAATAAGTAAATAAATAGTTTGAGAAGTAGTATTGTTTCCCTAATAATGAATGTATCTAGAAGCTTATTTGTGTGGGTGTTGGTGTCTGGGATTTATGAGGGAGAAAAATAATAATAATTAAGCAGACAAGATGTAGGCAAATCTAAAAGGAACTAGTAATAATTTGCTTCTAAAGACTAAAATATTGATGCATAACTCTTCAAAGGGACATTGTTCCCTGAATTATTCAGGCATTGCAGTTATTGGTACTAAACTTTTCCGGCACAACAAGTTTTTTCAAGACAAGAAAGTTTGTAGCGTATTTTGGTATTCCCAAAATTAAGGGCATTTATTGGGCACTAGGCTTTGCTTATCTTTAGATTATTATCACAAAAACAATTAAATTCCTAACCAAATATGACTAGAGTTTTGCTAATCCTTGCACATTTATTAAGAATATAAAAAAATGAGGTTAACATCCACATGCCTATCAATCTTTTTAGTTTTTAAGTTTTAGATACAGGTTAATAGGGCATAGGGTCATTAGATAGAGTGTTAGGGTTCAATAAAATTGATTAAGCTAATTTGAGAGAAGGAACCATTCTAAAGATCTGCGTCTTCACAATAGGGCACTAGCAATGTGTCTCGAATTCAATGATACTACCAAATAAAGGAGCATGAAATTAAGGGGTTGAATTATTCTTCTAATTATGATTCCAACAAACATAAAATATTTGTAAGAGTAAAAATGAAGAACTTGAATAGGTCACATTAATGGTGCTCATCTTCTCATGCAGATGAGTTTTGTCCTTATCTGATATAATATCATAAATAGATGTCATAGACTCATAGCAAAATTCAAAATAATGAATCCAAGATCCTACAAAATAATTAATTATTATTTTCTGAGTTACTGAATTGGGTTTTCTTCAAGAACAAGTTCCAGAGGTTATGCTTATCAGAAGAAATGGCTTTTTGTACAAATGGTATATAATACAATTCCAGCATACTAAGCAGGGAACTACACTCTGTTCTAAAATTAAAAAAGGTAATAGTGTGATTAGTGAACCTAAGAAAACACCTACATACTCAAAAAGAATGATACAAAATGAATTGCTAAAAAACAGAACAGAAGGCAGATCAAAAACAAAGAGAACTAATGTAACTAAAGTCTAAACTATGCATTCATATCTTCGGCTACAAATTTTACACCACATGGAATTTGCACTCAAATGTGCCAACCAGAGATTATTGCATGGAGGATCAAACGTTGTCGCCATGTACATCGAATAGCAAGTCTAAAGTGCATCTAACCTGCATCAACAGGAGAGCAAAGTTAAATTGGGAACACATATTCATGGAATAATGGATTCAATGGATACATTAAAAGTAAGAAAAAAGAAAGGAAGAAAGAAAGTTCTAACAATTTGCGCAGATAAAAGGGATCACATACTCACCATAAAATTGCATGCCTAAGGGAGTTACTTGTCATGTGTTCAAGACAAAGGTCAACTAGTAACAGGCTGAAATAACTTCTTAATTTCATCATAAAACCACCTGCAAAAAACCATTGAGAATCAAAACTAGAAACAAAAAAGCTGAAAATTTTACAAAGCAAATGTACGAACTCAATCAAAATAGGGAGATTCAAATCTTGTCCTCATTGATTAGAGAATGGATGGGAGTTGCAATGTTCATGGCAACACCCACGGATATGAATGGGAAAAGAAGGTTTAGAATGATATATGAATAGAAGAAACAAACCTGCAAACAAAAAGTGGCTGGATTCTACCACTTGCCTCAATTCCTAACTGATTTCGTATGTCATTTTCTTGGTTAAATTTATCAGATGGAAGGACTTCACATGGACCTCGAACAGAGCTAGCCATTTCAGTTCTATCACTATTAGATTCATAAACCTTCATCGAAAGAGGGCAAAATCAGTAAAGAAAAACCCATATGCAATATATGAATGATAAGCATGCTGCTATGTTAATACCAAAAAAAAAAAAAAAACATGCTTCTATGTTCGTGTTGAGTTATCTATTGATTGAAACATCCCAAAACAGAAGTTAAACATTAATTAAACATATCAAAATAACACTAAACAAACTGAGAATTAACAAAATATACAACTTTTACATGAATTAATCGATATCAGTTTACGAACAAAGGCACCCATATTTATACATAAAGATGCATGCACTAGTATAAATAGTTACCTCATTAACTTCGGATATACATGGATGACCAATGTTCCCAGGCAAATCATCAGGAAAGTAGCATTTCGTCACCTTAACCCACTTTAACCCAGTTATACAATCTTCCCACATAGACTGAAAATAAAATGGGAACACGTCATTTTGTTGAAATTTTATAAATTTATAAAATAAAACAACTTTTTCATACAAGGGCCAAATCTTATATCCCTGCAGAAATTATAGAGTATGCATAAAGCATGTTTTTGGAAGAAAATCCTAAAAGCTTTGTTGGAGGTATGATGTAACCAAATGCTAGATTAAAGTTGGAAGCATGATTATTTGCTTGCCTGAATTTTAGAAGGTGCTAATTTGCCATGGCCAGATGGGAGAAGAGCATGACTATGAAGCCTATAGGTTACCCCATCAACACAGCAAGATTGGTAAAACTTTTTCTCATCAACTTCTTGTATAACATCACCAATCCATTCTACAGCTTGTGAGCTATCTGAAGATAACACAGAATTTTGTCTAACTTCAGTATTAGTTCCAGAACTCCCATCAAAGTTTGCTAGTGCAACATCTTGGCCATCTCGCTTGGTGTCATAAGTTAAGCCTTCTCCTGAGTGGGATTCCTTTTGTTCCTTAGTCATTAAACTACTGTCAACATTTTTATCTGATAATACTACAGCATTCCCCTGTACCACTTTCTGCTCAGCTTGGAAGTCTTGTGATGATTGCAAATTGTCACATTTACCTGTCTCAGATAATTTAGGAATGCTCTTGGAATCTAAACACTCTTTGGATGTTGAAGTCTCTTTACAGGTTGGAGGCTCAGGATTAACTTGTTGAGCAGAACTTTCACCAGGAAAGTCAACGGAAGGAACAGAAGCTGCATTGAGGGATTTCATAGAGATGTTTGGATCAGGCTTCTGATCAATATGTTCTGTGTCGGATGATCCAGTACCCTGTACATCTTTTGTACCAGGAGTCTTTGAATCAGATGGAGGCTCAACTTTGACGTTGCTGGTAGCAACTATTGGAACAGTGCTCCCATTTGTTGTTATATTCTGCTGGCTGATCTTTGTATCTAAGCTCCCTGTTTTCTTCTCAGAAGGTTGTTGAACTCCAACCGTATTAGCAGGCAATTTAGGCGGAGTGTTGGATGATCTCATGACACGACCATATTTTGGAGGTAAAGGCTTTCCGCCGCTTAAACTCAAACACCTCATGCAATGCCAATCCACTCTATTATGAATTCCTCTTAAAATCGATGGCTGCAGGCACTTCAAGTGATATCCCTTTTCACAGGCATCACAGAGAAGCACAGTATCAACCTCATTGACAGTGAGTTCACACACCTGACATGTCAAAGCCTTATTCATATAATCCCTTGATGGAGGAGTCCATGTCGGATGTTCAGGATGCTTTGGTTGTAACAATTTCTGGACAATCTTTGCAACTTCCGCATGACTAGGAATTGAAGGAGGCTGAGCAATGTTCGTACCCTGGAAAGATGGTTGCATACTAGACAAGTTTACAGGTGCTGTCTGAGTAATAAATGGCCTAAAGCTCTGATCTGTTGTTATTTGTGAACCTGCCCTTGAAGCAGCTACATCACTTGTTCCTTGTACCTTCACAGGGTTATGAGCAGGCACCTTGTTTTCCAATGCACTTCTAGCTAATGATGCAGATTGAGTCTGTATTGACCATGGTGGAGCACTTGCAAAAGGTTGGTTTGCTGAAGAATTTGCTACAATTTAAAAGTACTCAAATTCAGTAGCCAAATTTTTAACTGAAATGTCATGATTTGTGAGATACACTCATGCACACTTTCTGGTAATACCAACAAAATATACTACAACCCTTTTTGAAACAATGAAAAAGAAGTTTTTTTTTTTTTTCGGGAGCAGAGAATGTCAATAGATATTTAAAATGAAAAACATAGCATTACATAACATTCACCCCCAAAATAATAAGAATGGGGAGACAATATTTAGATTAGAGAACAGGAATGATTCAATTCCAGAATTGTGAAAAACTAGAAAATAGGAATTTAATCAGCTTGTAGATTATATCCACATATAACCTCAAAAAGAAAAAGAATATACATCAATAGTGAGATTTTAGGATATAGCATCCAATCACATCCGTTCTTTTTTATGATTATTCGCGTGGTGGCTGTGGAAAGTAGTTATTTTCGGTAATGTGGCCATGCATAATTGGATGCATGTGAAAACCTCTTTACATTGCTAGTGCACCAAAATTACACATACACGTACTTTATCTTAAGATACATAACCACAACATTCCAGGACTTGATTTTGAATTAGGCAACTATACTAAAATCATTGTTGTTTCCCAGAAAGGGCGAAAAAATCCAAGTCAGCATGTTCATTCATTCCATAAACAATGAAAAACAGATATAAGTACCAGTCATCGATCAATTGGTAATGTAACTCAACATATGCATGTAAGCACATACAAACTTTGATGGAAATTACGTTACCTGGTACATTAAGCATGTAAGAAGACCCATTTGATCCTCCATCAGCTTTGACCTGTGGGTGTTCAAGTTTAGGCACTACCGTCGGAGATGAATTTCTGCCGAGGTGAGTGCTAGCCATTGCACCAGAAACCATAGGTGGTCTTACTTCATTGCTAGTCGACTGATATTGTGGCACAGCAGACGATCCTGCAGAAACATGAGCAGGAATAGACACCGTTGTTGCTGAAGAAGGAATCGCAATGTGGCTTGATTTATCAGGTGCAAACACACGAACACCATGAGGGGGCACACGGTTGTCAGCTGTTACACTGGTACTTGGTTGGACGGGCTGAGATGTATAAGTTGTAGAAGGTGCAGCAAACTTCTTTGCTTCTTCCATCTGAGAACATAAAGATATAATAGTTGAGAGAAGATAAAATGAAAGGTGGAAAATCATCAAAAGAATTGTTTCAGCTTCATTGTTATCATCACTAGCTTTCGAAAAATAAACAAACAATGGTTTCGCTATATGTTAAGGAATGAAAAGAACATTTAACATACTAAAAAAATGTCAAACATAGATTCCTCATGCATCGCCATCTAATTTTCGATACCAAAACCAATTAATTATATTCATTACTTGCGCTGTCATCATTCTAACAAACTCCATGAAAAATCTAACACGCTCGAAGTACCATAGCCTAATACTCAAGCAATTAAAGCTCATTAATAGACAATAAATTCTTCCTAAAGAAGAATCCTATCCATTAAGCAATGCAAATAATCACATATGCACCTAGGTAGCAAGTGGATTTTGCACCACTAAACACCAAAACCCAAAAATTGTTATCCCCCATACTTATCTTAAATCCTAAAAGTTTGCAACAACCGAAACGCACACAACGCCACATCCGTACATCAATACAACAAGGTTACACAAGCAGCAATTATTCACAACAACCACTATACAACACAGCCTTCAAATTTTTCCCCAAAAAAATTAAATTCACTGAATAAATAAGAAAAAAATCGAAATGCTTTGGATGTTTACCTTCCACTTAGCATGCGTATACCTCTCAGCAATTGACATCTTTGGAGTTCGAAACCCTAACCTCTGATCCTTAACCTTGCCGTTCAATCCAAGATCCTCAATCACCGTCCCAATCGCTTCCCTCGCAACGATATCCTTCGGCGCGAGCCCTACGCAGAGCTCGGCGAGCTTGCTCCGAGCCTCCTTCATAAGCTCCACCTCCACGTCGGTAGGTTTTCGACCCGCCCGCATCGTCGCCATGGTCGACAAAACAAGCACAATCTCCGCCACTCTCTTCAATTCCCCTCCTCCTCCTCCTTCACCACCGTCGAGCTTGGGCTTCTTGGCGCAGCGGTCGTCATGGTTCGATTCCCGAGGTCCGCCGTTCTCGACGGGGGGATTGAGCGGTGGTTGGTGGAGGTCTGCCTGCGACGTCGTTTCCATGCGGGGACCGACGTCGTTGGAGGGAGAGAGAGAGAGAGAGGGTGAAATTGAAAAAACCCTAACGAGGGAAAGAAAGAAAGAGAGAAAGAAAGAGAGAAAGAGAGGGAGAAGAAGAGAAGAGAAGAGATTTGAAAAAATAAAATAAAAAAGAAGAGAATTGAGAAAGGGGAAGAAAAATTGTGGGTTTCGTTTTGGCGGGTAATAATTGAGAATTTGATTTGCGAGTTAAATTTGTTGTTGTTGGTGTTGTAATTAGCGAAGGTTGGGTTAGTGATAGTGAGTGAGTTCGTAACAGCGGTGACAAGGGGTGAGGGCTTGCGGTGGCTGAGATTCAGGGACGGAAAATTATTCAGCTTCTTTCTTTGCAAATTAATTATTAAAACAAATAAATAAATAAATCAACCCCAACCGAGTTTCTTTCACTCGCTGAGTTCCCAACTCGACTCGTTCCGGGTATTTTTTATGATTGTGAAAAAAAAATTAAAAATTTAGTTCTTAAAGTATATCAATAATTTTATGTGAAGATCTATTTTGACCAACTAAATTCAATAAAATTATTTATTTTATGATTAATAAAAAATTATTTTAATATTAAATATAAGTTTATTTTAGTATTATTTTTTGTATTATTTAACATTAAAATAATTTTTTATCTATTATAGAAAAATAACTTAATTAAACTTAATTAATTAAAATAGATATACAAATAATATTACGTTAAAAATATTAATGAAAATAAATTGTTCAAATGTTTAATTAGTGGTTAGCTTTAGTTTTATGATACTAAATTACTGGTAGTAGTAGTAATAGAAAAAAATGATAAATAGTCAATATTTAATGTATTCTAAATATTTAATTTTTTCCTTTAAAAGATAAATTCCATAACCCATTCACTAAAACAACAGACAACATAAAATTTGCCTAGAAGGCTAGAAATTACTGATTTTTTTTAAAAGAGAAATAATTAATATGCCAAAAAATATATTTGAGGAAAATAGGATATAATATTAAACTATAAAAGCAGATATGATACAATATTAAAAATGCAACTCCTGACTTTTAAAATAAGAAAAAGTCATTAATGATGCAATATAAGAGAACTAAGATTAATTTTTTATCGGCTTCTACATACAGCAAACTATTAGGTAACGATAAATTTTAAATAAAATTTAAATTCATGACAGATTAGTCATTGATTTATCGAATATTAAAAAAACAAAAAAAAATTATAATTTATCGGATGAGAGAGATTACAAGAAATTAAAGAAGAGTTCGTAATAGTCTTTGGTTTTTTAGATTTCTTTTTCCTTTTTTTCTATGAAGCATAAACAGTTTGCTGAACTGGCGTGTCTAAGTATAGAATATTTTTTGGACACGACATTTACCGACACGTATGTTCATTCGTGTTCTTAAAAAAACAAAAAAAATATTTCTTCAGACACAATTGACACTTTAAAATAACATCACGTGTTCACGTGTTCATATGTCCAACTTTATTTTTAACTTATATTCTTAAAATCAGTTTAAAGATAATACATTATTATTTCTTAAAACTAAAAATTATTTTAAATATTTTATATAATTAAAACCAACATTAAAAATATTTAAAAATAATAATTAAATATTAATATAAATAATATATCAAGATATTATTATAATTTTGTTTTGCAATCAAAGGGGTTAACCTTAATCTTCAGTCAAAAAGAAAAAAAAAAGTTAACCTTAAAAGGTTCATATGCAATTACTCGTTTGGCACTTAAATTACAAACCTTAATCTAGCTCATTATGCAAAGATATCCCAATATTACATCTAATCTAAGTGCCTAAGACATCATTTTACCTTGTTGATCTTCATGAAAACAATAGTGTTTATATATTACATTCCAATTAGGATTTTTTCTTTCTTTTCAGGACAGCATGTTCTTCAAAAGATCACATTCAAAGGTACATTGAACATGTTGTAATACACACACAAACACAAGAATCTTACAATGAATCTCTAAAATCTATCTATGCATGTATCTTAATTTTATTCAATCTTCCACAACCATCTTGAAAAGTCGGTTCATTTTCTGATATCCTTAGAAGCATTCAGTTTTATTATGATACTGAAGCTGGCAGCAGCCTCAGATATGAGTCTGCAGAGAAGGAAACATCACTGCACACTTCAATCCATGGCTTAGCATACGCGATTCGCGCGTTCTTGACTGCGAAACCATCAAGAATTGGCAATGCAATTCCCCTCTTAAGCTGCGAGTTAAGGTACGGTATGATGACAGTTTTAAGGACAGTTGATGCCATGGACTGCAAGAAATTTTACAAAGTCAAAATACAAAAGATGCAATCAAGCTGAATGAAAAGATTGATGCATTTTGTTCTGATTTTACCTGAATCAGCTGCATGTGAAGTTTTCCAATTTTGCTCCACTTTAAGTATGTTGAAAACTTTATCAATTTGAGTTTACCAGTAATATTGTTTCCTATGATTTCTGCATCACATGAAGCACTAATATCCTGCAACAAATAAGTGTGACATAGTTTGAATTTGATTTTATCTTAATCAGAATGTAGAAAAGTGAATTTTCTTGATTCAAACATACCACTGAGATGCATGCAACAGGTATCACTTGACCGGATTCAAGAACATTGATTATGATATCTAAATTGATGGTAGCTTCGATATCTTGATTCGTTACTTGTATGACCGGTGCAGAGGATACAGAGATATTGAGATTCATGTCATCATTCGGATATTGCTTGAACAATTGAGGAACTATGAATCTCCATTCAGCAGTGTTCAAAAGATTCTGATCAGGTAGCTCATCAAGAATCCAATGCATAGTATCTGCCTGCACAAAAGAAAGCCAAGATTAAGCATGGAACATGCAAAAAAAAAATTAGAATAGGATAAGAAACTCACGGCGAAGTAAACCGAGGAAGCGGATTTGAAAACATCTTCATGTATTGAAATCTTGATCATCTTTGGTGATCCTTCACAAGAAGTCGAAGTCTCCAATCCGGCGAGGCTACTTCGAGGTACTAAAGCTTTGTTTGTCCCTATGAACAAACCATTGATTTCAACTTCAATGGAAGAGTTACTCAGCACCGGATTGTCCACAAAAGAAACATTAAGAATAGCAGTTTGGTCAATCGAGATTGTCTTCGGAAGAGATTGCAACAAACTGTCAAGTGTTGATATCCCTTCACTTATTTTCTTCGAAATCGCATCTTCAACTGAAGAAGCTATGTTCCCTTCAAAAGCATCCACTAGCCTGAAATTGAAACATAAAAGAAATTATTGGTAAAAATAAAAAGCATAGTTTGTAAAGAAAACTTGGCTTGAGACTATTGCTTACACTTGGTAAAGCCATGCTGCTCCTCCATTCAACTTTATAGAGATATCTCCAACATCACATTCATAATCTAATAGAATCAACTTAAGAGTTCCTCCTTGGTTCCTTAAATTCACTGTAAGCCCCACTTGCAGATCTTTAACCTTCCAAACAAAAGCACAACCAAACCGAGTGAGGGGAGGGATATTGCGGATTGAACATGGAACTTATAACCTTGGGTGCATTAAATTATCTTAGAACTTTTGCTTAACAGATACTGATATCAGAAGACGTAGATAGGATGCACACGAAATTTCAGTCTTGGAACATGGATGGATTGTCTTCGTTATCTCGATGTCTCGGTATTTTCTGTTTCTATAATATTTACCAAACATAGCTCTAGATAACACAGTTTTTGTTAATATCTGTTATATTTGAATGGTTTAACTCAATAAAACTATGTAAATTACTAAATTATGAGTCATCAGAACAAAAAGGGTAAGCAAGAAAGAAGTATAAACATGACTATATATATGAATAGAATAATAGTATTCTAGGTTCATACCTTAACAGTGGCAGTTCCCTTATCAGAGATTCCAATTGGAACTAACCAACTGCTACAACTATACCTCCAATTCATGGTCAAGTTTGCAGTGGCACCTGAAACTGCCACAACAATTCCTGTGTCTCCAGTCTCAACAGTTGAAGAGTTTATTTGGATATTTTTTATTGTGATCTCAGAAAGGACCACTTTTGCTTTTCCAACAAGTGGAACTTGCACTGATTTCTCAATCTCTGGAAGCTGAGACATAACAATGGAGGCAATAGCTTTGTCTATCAGCACATCCTTGGCAAAGTCAAGACCCTTATCAGATATCACCACAGAGATGTGACCCTCTTCACTGTGTTGTTGGAAATCACCACTGCTTTGAATAAAGAGAAGTGATAGAAGAAGGAACAGGACTGATGGTGCCATGGATTTCTGAGGGATCAAGCCAAGATAAAGGCTTCAAGAATCAGATAAGTCAAATTTTTGGTAACATCCCATATGGTAAAAGATTTCAGAAGGGGGAAGTGTTCTTACTATTTTTGGCAGTTGAATTTGAATATATTGTTGGAGTGAGTTTCAGGAACTACTAGAACCGTGGTTGAATTGGAGAGGTAGCAGAATTGGTTTAGTTTTTGAGGTTTTTTTGGTCATATCATTTATTATTAATTTAGTATGACAATAGCATAAAATAGAGTTGGAACTCGCACATTGGATATTATGATTATTTGATAAAATATAATAATATGAGAGCTCGAGTACCACGAGACTGTTATTTTACCTTTCACATGTTCTGATTCTGGTTTTTTTACTCAATAAAATCCATGATTTCCAAAAGATTCCATCTACCTTTTATTACATTTTGTACTTGCATTAACCAGAATTACTTGATATCCCATTGAAAAAATATACTTTTCCTTGACAAGTAAACATTTCAATTCCGATAATGTGAGATTCAACATTCAAGCACCAACAAAGTGTATAATTTTTTTTAGCATTAATACATATACAAACACACTCCACAAAAATTCAGGGACATAAACTTTTTTTTTTATATATAGCTCAAAGGAACAACCAAAACTCAGTAGTGGTTTTTTCCACAAATTATATGAGAAGTTCTTTCTCTCCCACTATTTCCTAATCCGATCTGAACCCATCTTAAGTTTTGATACAACCAAATGTCATTTTTGTCTACCCATTTGTCTCCATCACAGCTTCTGAAGGAACAAAGGTAGAACCATATATTGTTGCAAAATTACAGACTAATTCGTGGTGCTTTTAACACTCCTGCCTCCAGAAATGATCATTGCCATCCACTGGTTTCTCCCATGGTGAAAAATAATAAAAAAAAATCACCTTCATCATGCACATCTCCCTTTACCATTCATCAATTTGAGCAACTTTAGAACATTCCAGAAAAGGAAAACATCATCATAGGAAGTAATCTGGTGCTGGCTTCTTGCCAGGTGCCCCTCTTGATTCCTACATCATATAAAAAAAAACGAAGGGGGAAAAAACTTGAGAAATTTAACACAAATAAGGGATAAAAGAACCTAAGTATCACTATAAGGTCATCTAATCAAAATGATTTTTCACTCATGCTTAACTTAAATAATGTAAAGCACAATGAGAAAACACTAATTTAATTCAATAGAACTGTACCAAAAGTCATTATAGTCAGGCATGCTTTACGACAGGTATCAATGCGATGAGATAAATAAAACTAATTGCTAGGAAGCAAAAGTCTTTGTAGATTGCTCTATGTACTAGAGTTTAGTTAAATAAAAGATTGATTAGTTTTCACTACAAACCTGTGGAGCAGCATCAAAAACCCGGAACTGCTTATTAAGATTTCCATCCAACTCCAGAATTGCGGCTACATTACCACATCTGCAAAAAAGACAAAAATGACTGTTCAGACCAGAAACATTCAAAAAATAGAGAATAAAGAGATTTTAATTGATTATGTACCTGTAGCAATAATTTGGAGCTGACCAGACAGTAACTATCTGGTTATTAAACATCCATTTATATCCTTCCATTACCAACTGATGAGCTCGGCATATATAGTCAATGTTATTGGAGTGGTTAAAAGAAGTAACAACACTGCCACCAAATAAGAACCCAGCACCACGAGGACTTAGACTCCATCCATCCACGATATCTTCCGGGTCAGACCAAAGGAGGTCGCACATGGCACCGTCATGGGGGACTTCTTGCTTCCGATCAATAGTCCGTATCTGGATACAAGAAATAATATACAAAAATGCTAATGTAAAATCTAATACCCCAGAGACAAGTAAGTAGGGCAGAATTTCTAACCTGATCCAACGTCGAAATGGGAGGAGAAAGACCACCATGAACACTGAAAATCCTGTTTTCGATCAGGGCGGACAAGCTGCAATGTTTCATTAACATGTAAAGCTCTTAGTAAAAGCAATTTACTTTGTGTTAGCTCCATATATTTTTCAATAGGAAGGATGTCATAATCTGTATAAAGTTCATGAAATCATCAACCTAAACACTTTTTCTTATTTTCCCAAAATCACACCCTTTCCCTTCTTTTGTAACACATTTAAAGATAAACTAAATAAAACATCCTTTAAGTTTTGAACCAAATAGAAGCAAATATATTTACTTTCAGCATGTTCAAACTTTCATTATAATATATTATTTGAGCATGAATTTCATAGTTGAAATGTTAACTGAAGAATAACAAAAGTAGAAGTCCTGTCAAATACCATTCCAGGAATCCTACAGCAATTTGGCTTTCAACAATTCTGGATAATTAACCCATATGCAAAACTTGAATCAAGTAATATTTATATTGATATCTCTATGTTGCTTATTATCAACCACAGAAAGTCATCCTTATGAATAAAAACTCATGATGAATCAGATATTAACAAACCTTAAGTAGTCAAATATATCAGTACAATATCTCCAAACATTGACAGAACCATATTTTCGAAGGCATTCATCATAAAATCCATACACCTGTCAAGTGGATGATATTAAATAAGTATTCAGAAGTCACAAAATGAAACAAACCAAAAAAAAAAAAAATTATTATGTTTCTGTAAGATCTCTTTCTTTTTACCAAATGGCTAAAAAGCAAACCTGTGTGATCTGACGGCTCTCATGGTTCCCCCTAATGAGTGTTATCCGATCTGGATACCTCACCTGGTAGTATGTAATTAATTAGTTACAGAAATGATGAACAAATAAAAGAAGCATCATTAAGAACACAAAAAGAACGAGAAAAGTTGATTTGGCATGACAACCTAAAATAGCCATGAGTAGAAAACCAAAAACAAGCTAGGAATCCCTGACTGAAAAATAAGGCCACATTTCTGAGATCCATATGGCAAACTGTTTGAAACATTTTTTATCTTTGAGTTGTTATCACAACTCCCAACTCTAATGCAATGCATACGGAAACTTAACAAAACATAAACAATAGAAAGAGTCCCCAAAATAATACGCAGCATGCTTCTAACTTAAGATTGTTGATATCCAAAACAAAAATCAGTAAGATTATTATATTGTCACCTTAAGCGCCAGCAGAAGCAGAAATGTTTCAACTGAGTAAAATCCTCTATCAACAAAATCCCCAAGGAACAAGTAGTTTGTTTTGGGACAATCACCTCCTACTTTGAAAAGCTCCTTCATGTCATAAAACTGACCATGGATGTCACCACATATCTGCACAACCAAAATGACTCATTAGTGCACTAGACCAAATCACAAATTCCCAACTCTCATTACCAAAATACTGAATACATTTGCTTTGCCATAAAAACATGCAACAAGAAAGTAGTCCGCCATTCCCTTATTATCAAGTAGAGAACACTGTATGTTATGTACTTCAGTATTAACCTACAACAACAAACAACAACAACAAAGCCTTGTCCCACTAGGTGGGCCGGCTACATGGATCAAACCGCGCCATTGAGCTCTATCATATATCATGTCTACAGAGAGACCGTTTACATGACTTCAGTATTAACCTAATGCCTTTAAAAACCTTTGAAAATCACTCTGGAGTTTGGAAATAGAAAATGCACAATACAATGTAGTACTTTGTAAATCAGATAAGAATTAACTCAGTTCCTTAGCTCCTACCTCAACCTACTCATGCAATTCAACAAATTTTACTCAGAAAAGGAAAAAAAAAAAAGCACAGAATCTATCAAATTCTCAAAACTGAACTCTTTCCTTAACTCCTTTGTATAAGCAAGCACAACATAAATACTAAGCCCTAAATAAAGCTCCGAACTTTTCCTTTCCCCCAAAAAAGTGAAAAGGCAAAACTTTCAGGCACGTTTTGTTCCGTTTCGGGTGAAATTAGCAGAATAGATGTAAATCGAGGATTAAATTGAAACGCTGAATCTAGAAATTGAAGAAAAGTAGAACTGAAATTGAAGAAAAGGAGCACTGACGGTGACAGGAGCGTCGACGCGTTGAACGTTGCTCTCTTCGACGAGGATTTCCATGGCTTTGAGGCAGAGAGCCTTCACTTCAGATTCTTTGAGAGGCTCGCATTTCTTCAGCTGCTCTATTTGCCTGTCTAGGTCTGACATCGTTCTCTCTCTTCTAGAATCTTCTTCTTCTTCTTCCTTCTTCAGCTGCTTTATCACTATAGAAGTGCTTTTGCTTCTTCAGTTCTTCTGCTTCCCACTCTTTTCTCCGTTTTTTGCAAACCAGTCACTTAACTTTCATAATTTCATCTTTTTCCCCATTTTGATATTGCTTACCGACCTTACCTAATGGAGTTGTCTTCTACTCTTCTTCCCTCTAACATCAACAAATTCCTTTTATATGCATTCATAAAATAAAATGAAAAGCATGAAAAAATTATTAATGAACAAAATACTAACACTTGTATAAAACATTAAAACTTAAAAAAAATTGCATGACAAAATTGAAAATACTGGTGTTAAAATAATATTTAATATATTATATAAAGAATTTAGATATAGTGAGATTAAAAAATTATGATATTCGTAAGTTTTTTTTTATAATTTTTATTTCAAGTATCTCTTACATAAGTTGAAAATTAATTTGTCATGAATCTGAATTTTATTTCAGAGTTACTCTTGGACAATAGCTTTATTTAAGTGAATTAGTGAGCTAACAACTAAACAAATCTAAATTAATGGTTAATTAAAACGTATCAAATAAAATTAAGGGGAAAATATTAAAAATGTCAAATTAATATTCATTAATATAAATTTATATTAAATTTTTAAATTTAAAAAAATATTGTTATATATGCTTTTAAAATTATCTATAATTTTCAAAACTAAACACAAACACACCACTTTTTATTTATTTATCAAACATGCAAAAATACTTCTTCAGAAAATTTTACCAAATGAAAGTTTTCAATACTTATATAACTTTCAAGTACTCTTTGGGATGTTGCTAAAGAAAAACTATTTGTTCCAGAGATTTAAAGCCATGTGGGAGATCTCTAAAAATAAAATAAAATAATTCACATAGGCATGATTATTCGAAATTTTATTTTTATTATTATTATTATTATTATTGTTTGGATGAAATTTCATTTAAAAGTTTATTATTAACTAATAAATTATTATATATATCAGATAAAAAATTAAAAATAAAATAAATAACGGTGCCTCCGTACGCTCTCTTTCATTTCATCCATCACCATTCCTTCCTAAAACGACGTCGTATCCATCATCTCAATTTTCATCCTTTTCTCACATACCTAACTTCCTGGAAGAAGGTGCTACATTTATTTGATTTCTTCTCCGGTTTCAATTATTCTTCATTACCTTTGCAATTCGCCTTCTCAATTGTAATCCGATCCCTTCCTTTCTATGTTCATCTTCTGATAATTGTTTATGTTTTGCGTCTAAACTTTTATTGCTGCATGCGAATTATGCGGGTTTTATTGATATGATTTAGTTCCTTGATCATGAGCTTAATGGATTCTTTTCTAAGCTGTTATTATTATTATTGTAATCCAATAAGTTTTGTGGATCATTGATGTTTGTTAATTCCTCATATTTGTTTGGTGATTTGGGTTTGTTGTTTATGTTGTTTCAGGCTAATGGCGTCTGCTTCAGAATCATGGATGAAGGAATACAATGAAGCAGTGAAACTTAGTGATGATATTACTGCCATGATGTCTGGCCGGAACTCGGTTTCTTCCGGGCCGGAAACCCAGCGTCACACATCTGCTATAAGAAGGAAGATTACAATATTGGGGACCAGACTTGATAGCTTGCAATCACTTTTGTCTAAGCTTCCTGCTAAACAATTTGTGTGAGTGTTTACTGCTTCATGATTATATATGCTGATTGAAAATGGAAACACATGCTGTCACAATAGAGCTACTAGCACTTGGAGATGTATTTATAGGTGCAATATTGAACTCTATGGTATATATGTTAGTTATGTGATGATATTGCGAACCGATATAGCTTGGTGCTAGCTGAGTATGGTTATTATTCCTTGTGTCGCGGGTTCAAAAATAATTTTACCAACACAATGACACATGGTTGGTTGGACTTGGAGTTATAGATAACTGGTGTTGAGAGAGCCATGACTTTTATGGATCTCTACTGCTCAAACAAGATTGCCTCGTTAGGAGGATACCTTTGGTTCCGCATGAGAGAATGTGATATCATATGATATTGCGCCTATGTCTGGTTAGGAGTTAGTAGTTGGCATTAGTATAGAGAGAAAAATTAGAGTGGAGGGAAAGAAGTCTAGGAATAGAGTAACTGAGTATCCTTCTATCAGCATCATCTTTTCAGCAGTAAAATTTTATGATTGTTTTGTGAAGTTTATTTCATGTCAATGATGTAGATCTGAGAAGGAGATGAATCGCCGCAAGGACATGCTTGCAAATTTGAGATCTAAAGTTAACCAAATGGCTTCCACTTTGAACATGTCAAACTTTGAAAATAGGGATCGTTTGCTTGGGACCGAAACAAAGCCAGATGACATGAGCAGAACAACTGGCCTGGACAACAACCAACTTGTTGGACTTCAACGGCAAATTATGAAAGGTCCCTTGATTTTAGTTGATTGCTTTAAAACATATTGCTTATGCCTTGTAGCCTAAACTTGGCATTCCTGATGCTCGTTGATGTTCAAGCAGAACAAGACCATGGCCTTTCAAAATTGGAGGAGACTGTACTAAGCACAAAACATATTGCACTTGCTGTCAATGAAGAGTTGGATCTACACACTAGACTCATTGTATATTTCCTGGATGAATTTATCCTTGTTTTTTGTGTATCATTTTTGTCTATCCCTTCTGAATTGAATCATTGCTTTTTGCTCCCTGGACAGGATGACTTGGACCAACAAGTAGACGTTACAAATTCTCGGATGAGGGTAACACTCATTACTTTTTTTTCGGACTTCAGACCAAATGTTTTGTCTACCCAAAGCAAAACTACGTTAATTTTGTTTTCTTCGCTCTCTTACAACTCGTTTTTTGTTTTTGTTCTGAAAACAGTGGGTGCACAAGAAATTGACAGTTCTAAATAAACGAACCAAGGGTGGTTGCTCCTGCTGGTGCTTGCTTTTATCAGTGGTTGGCATTGTGGGTTTGCTTCTTGTCATTTGGATTTTACTCAATTATTTGTAATGATGAAAATACCCAAACTCATCAAAGTTTCTTTTTCAGCCAATGTTGTGTATGTGTGCATTGAAAAAAAATATATATCATACTCGTTTCATGATTTCTCTTGGTGCTTTGCCAATGATATGAAATTAGTGGCTGCAGTGTCAGTTGGCTTGAGTCAATTTAATGTTATCAAATTTAAATACGGCTTGAACTTAGAATTACCATGCTTGATAATCAAAATAAGTATACACTCGTGTATATTTATAACGATTGGTGACCATTAAGGAGAATGGTAGCTCTATAAATCAATCAAGGTTCAGAGTGATCACACATAAAGCTGAATGAACACAATATATTTAACACTTACAAAAATTTTAAAATGGCAAAACAAAATCAATCATCTAAAAAAAGAGTTTTCTTGGGGATTTTTTGGATTCAACTGTTGAAGGTGAATTTGAAGACTGGAGGGGAGCAGACATTGCCTTGTTTTCTTGGCCTTCAACCACCTTGTCAAGAAGCTTTGCAGCCCTTGGATCTGTCAGTAGCTTCTTCTGAAAGGACTGCGAGAAGCCGGTTGCAATGATAGTCACATGAATCTCTCCAGTGTAGCGATCATCAACAACAGCTCCAAATATTATATTAGCAGAAGGGTCAGCCAAACTTGTCACAACCTATAAAAATTATAAGTGTTTTGAGAACGTAGATAAGCAAATAAAAAAGGGGGAGGATAAAATCTTAGCACTCACATGACTTCAAAACAACTAATCCAGCAAGATTTAAGAGTATACTGGAGGATAAAAAAAGAGTAAACATCCAAATTGGTCCTAAGCTAATTTAGGAGTGGGGGATAAAATCCTGAAATACCTGAGACACCCTATTCACTTCCTGCAGGGTGATGTCCCTTCCTCCTGTAATATTATATACTACTCCAGTAGCTGACTGAATAGATGAACCGATTAAAGGAGCTAAAGTAGCCTGTTCTGCTGCTTCTTCTGCTCGGTTTTTACCAGAGGAAACACCTACTCCAAGCATTGCAGTTCCAGAGTCTTTCATTACTGCCTTTACATCAGCAAAATCCACATTCACAAGTCCAGGTATCTACAAATAAGGCACAGCAGTTAATAGGATCTTCCCCTGCCAAAAAGAAAATAAAAGAAGAATCGCAATCTGCAATTTGCAAATAAACTCACCGTAATGATGTCTGATATTCCTTGCACCCCTTGACGTAAAACATCATCAGCAAGACGGAAAGCATCCTGAAGAGCTGTCTGCTCGTCAGCAATGTCAAGCAAACGATCATTTGGAATAACAATAAGTGTATCAACATTTTTCTGCAGCCTTTCAATGGCTTCAAGTGCCTGAAGAAAAACCAAATCAAAATCCAAAACTAGATGGTTATTTTACATTTCACATAACAAACCATGTACAATAAAATAAACTGCATGTGTGTGTTGAATGAAAAGAATATGTCTTCTCTCTATTAAGGAAAGAAGTGGCACCTGCCTGCAAGGATCTTTTGCGTCCTTCGAAACTGAAGGGATAGGTAACCACACCTACAGTCAAGTAACCAGCCTCTTTGGATATTTGGGCAACAACTGGGGCAGCACCAGAACCCGTTCCCCCACCCATCCCAGCCGTTATGAAAACCAAATCCGATCCCTTAAGAGCATTAGCAATAGCTTCTTTCGATTCCTCCGCAGCTTGCTCCCCCAAGAGCGGATTCCCACCGGTACCTGCATCTCTTGCAAGTAGATGTTACCAATTTGAACACTATTCCACACACACACACAGAGACTCCCCTGAGTTTCCTCAACTGAAAATTAACAACAAAACTGGAGAGAAGCAACAGCTACAGCTACACAAACAAGTCACAAATACGCACCATAGCCATAACATATGCATACAAGGATGAAAGTGCCTGACCTAATCCACGAGTCAGAAGTTCTCCAATTTGAATAGGGTTCTCAGCAGAAGAATGTAACAGAGCTTGAGCATCAGTGTTTATTGCATAGAAATCCACACCCTGATTATATATATTTTAAAAAGATCATCACAATTCAACATTATTATTCACTTTGTTTAAGCAAATAAACTAGCTTAATCACAACCCTAAAACACAAAATAGATAAACTCAAAAATAACACATTTACACGCCAAACATGAAACCCAACTGAACTATAAGTTTTAAGAGCAATGCAGAAGCGAATTGAATTTAAAGTTGAATTGAAGAGAGGAAAGCGCACATGTAAACCACTACCGATCATGCGATTAACAGCATTGTTGCCGCCACCACCGATTCCAACAACCTTAATCTTCGCGTTATCCACAAAAGCATAGGAGCACCTCACTGACCCGAAACGACGACGAGTGAAGCGTTTTGGGTGTGTTGGCATGGCCGTTGTTCTGGGATGAGGAGAAAGAAGCGGTGAAGAACAGTGAGAATGGTGGTAGAGAAGCTCGTTAGGGCTTGTGACACGAAGCATTGCCATTGTTGTTTCTTTTCTTCTTCTCCTTCGCAATTCCCAAAAAGGTTGAGTTTTTAACTGTTTAGGGTTTTCTTTTGTGAAATGAAAAAACAAATCCAAATATTTCTGATTTCCCCTCCATAATCTAACGGTTGCCGGTTAGTGGCCGTTACTTTTTCCATTTCCAAATAACTCTATAAACTTATTATTAATTTTTTCAATAATGTTATTAATATAAAAAAAATTAATCACTAAACCAATAATTATGTATTCCTATAAAACTATATCACATTTTCAAAAAAAAAATCTAATATTTTTCATTTTTTCTTACCTCAATTTCAACTTATAAATAAGAAAATATAGATATAATGTATGCAAATATGCTAATCAAATTATATTTAATTTGATATACTAGTCGTGTATATATACATGCATTGTCATCAAACCAATACTAACAAGATTAATGTTCAAATGTCCCTGAAAGATATGGCATTCTTTAAATTGGTCTTCGAAATATTTTGTTAGTCATATTAGTTTCTAAAAAATGTAATTTTTAGTTAAATTGGTCCATCAATTCTTAATCAAATTAGTCATTTTACCAATTAAATGATATGTGTTATAAAATGATTGGTTGATGGATGACACCTCATCCAATCATTTAATACCATATAGCATTTAAAGATGATGTGTTATCAATCATAGAAAAACCAATTTGATTGAAGATTGTATTTTTGAGGGATTAATATGACTACTAAAATTTTTGGAGGATCAATTTGAATAACGTGATATCTTTCAGGGATCAATTTGAACATTATTCCAATACTAATAACTATCTTTTACCATCCATAAATAATCATTCAAAAATATAAATATAATTAAATAGAGTAATGCTATTTGAACAAGTGATTTAGAATAACCAAGTTCAACCAAGTGATTTATTTTTATACTAAATACAATATATTTTCAGTGTCAAATAGTATAAAAAATTGCACACAAATAAAATTTTATTTGACATCGAAATAGTCTTCTATTTAGCATAAAAAAAATGACTAAGTTGCACTTGGTTGGTCAAAACCACTTGTTCACATAGAATTATTGAATTAAATGACTTAGATTTTATATTTTCAAAGTATTTTTAACTTAATATATCAAAATTTATCTATCATGAATTTAAACTCTATTTAAAAATTTATTGTTGACTAATAAATTTTTGCATATAAAAAATAATATTCGAACTATTGGCATTTACATTTTTTTTTTTATAGTATCTCTCCACTTAATAAGTCAAGAACTAATTTATTATGGATCGAAGTTTTATTTAGGAATTTTTTCCTATCCAACCCCTTTTTCGTGGAATTTGACGTGGCCCCATAGCTTTTTGCATATATGTCACGCCAAAGTTCAAATATGAGATTACACACTTAAGCAACTCAAACCATGGTAGGAGATGAGGTTAAATTTGTGTATTTTTTATTGTCTGAAAATAATCGGCTAGTTACTGAGTTACCATCACAGCCCAAATGATTGAAGGCAATTGGGCCAAATAGTGGGCCAAATAGTGGGCCCATACCAACTTCATTTCGCGTTTCAATACCCAAAAAAAAAAATATATAGGCTATGATTGTTGCAATCGTGTGTATACGAACCAACGTGAAGAAGGCATAGAAGCTTGAGATCTTCTCTCTATTCAATCTACACCACGACGAATTTCGAAGCTCAGAGGTAATTTCGAGCTCGCAACGCTAATTCGATTTTGGATTCCACCATTTTCATAACTGATCTCCGTAGTTTTCATTGCTGATTTTGGTTGGATCGTGTTTCAGGAATTGGCGGTTTCTTTTTTGCAGATTGAGCTGGATCTCGGATAAGATGGGGTTCTTGGTGACGACGCTGATCTTCTTGGTGGTTGGAGTCATTGCGTGCCTTTGCACCAGAATTTGCTGCAACCGAGGACCCTCCACTAATCTGTAATTTTTTTTCCTCTTCTAGAATGTTCTGCAATCTCCAATTATTGTTAAGTTTTTTAATTCGTGTAGCTGCTGGTTCTTATTGTATTGATTTAGATGCTTAGGTTAATGTTACAATGACCAGAATTCAGATTTTAGTGTTAAGTATGTATGTGTTTACTTTTAGTGAAGTAGCTGAATTGGTTTGATTGTAAGCTTTGTTTTGCTTTCTTTTGTTCTTAAATCTCTGGATTAGTTGATCTAGGAGAAACATTTGGTAGAGGAAGATTTGCTAATCTTGAAATTGCTGATTGTATGTTTGTATTATTTATTTATTTATTTATTAATATCTCATAGTGGGATTTGTTTACTTCATTGTGTTGGATTCGTGGATTTTCAATGGCTAAGAACTATGATAAACCCTTTAGTTTTTTGTTTTTTGTTTTTTTACCACTATGAAAGAAGCTATTGCTTTTCTCTTCAGAGTAGCATGGCTATGATCATAGTAGATAGTTGTGTCTTGCACAATATAGAAATTTGTATCCTGAAATAACTGATAGATCTGGAAAATTGTGGATTGCTTATTGGTTATTTTTAGGCAAGTTTTTCTGCAGGCCAGCTTTCTAATGCTTGTTCAAATCTAATTCCAGCCAAAGTATATAGGATCAGTACCTTCAAGCATGTGTTGTCTTGTAGTACCATTGGGAAATTGTTTTTATTTTCTTTTGTTGTAGTTCTTGTGAAATGATAGCTGTATAGGTTATGAATTTGTCATTTGTGAAAATGTGTTGCTTTTTTTTTTTTTTTTTCTGTAATGTGGCTTATATTTATTTAGCAACTCTGAAGAAAAGAGATTTAGATATTCTTGAGTTATGGCACTTTTAAATATTTGTTGTAACTCCTTGCTTCTTTTCCTTTTATGAACTTTTTCCCCTCTCTCTCTCTCTCTGAATTACTGTTCCATGTATGAACTAATACCTTATTATTTTATGTTGCAGATTTCACCTTACTTTGGTTATTACTGCCACAATGTGCTGCTGGATGATGTAAGTGCATGTTCCATTTACATTAGTCTTTTATTTTGCCTAAAGTTAGCTTAATATTGCTCTTGGAGTGTCAATGAATAAAATTCTCATGCTGAAATGTATCATCCATAATCAATCATGTTGAAGCTTTGTTCCATGAGTGTGCTTCATGTCGCTGTTGATCCATGTTATTGTACCATGATTTTTTTCCCAATTAAGTGCTCTCAAGTTTATCTTTTCACTGAAATACACAACTTTGTGTCATTTTAATCAGGTGGGCAATCGTATATCTGGCACAGATGAACCCTCTCATAGTACCTGTGCTGAATGAGGGTGAATAAGTTTCTTCATAAACAGAGGTTAGCTCCTTATAAGTTAGAGAGAATGCATCAAAGGTTGGCTGCTAGAGATAATTCAATTTCA